>JARQOC010000001.1:261841314-261895875 GCA_033576535.1 Allobates femoralis | reverse complement strand
GCCGGCCCAACCTGACACTCCCCTTGACCAATAGCTACCCGTCCTCTGGTATATCAGGCCACCTCCACTGTTGGGAGGTGCCTGATTATTAGGTTAGTTTGCTTCTGCCTTACTGACTGTTGGTCAGGCCTTCCTTGTACTCTCCTCCAGTAAAGCCATTCCTGCTCTCCCAGCCTTGGGCCCTGTACCTGTGTTTCCTACCTAGCTGTACCATAGTATAGGC
The DNA here is from genome assembly GCA_033576535.1 of Allobates femoralis. Taxonomy (NCBI): domain Eukaryota; kingdom Metazoa; phylum Chordata; class Amphibia; order Anura; family Aromobatidae; genus Allobates; species Allobates femoralis. The sequence continues at coordinate 261,895,652 of JARQOC010000001.1, read as the reverse complement.
TAACCCTATGAGGCGCCCCCCTGGTACTAGCAGCTATGGTATTTAGACCCCCCTGACAATCCCTGTATAGGGGTTGGTTAAACTAGGACTAGTTCACCCAGGAAAGTTCGGTACCATGGCCCAGTGGGTCCACTCCAGGGCGCCTTCCCCCAAAAGCGTGACACATGTTTTATGATAGTGTATGCTTTTATAATAAACGATTGAACTGCTTGCATGGACGTTTTGCACTTGAACGAACATTTGCACTTGTGACCGCAACGCACAAAAACCCACCAGTGTGGCCAAAGAACCAGTCAGTTGAGTCCCTGTCTCCATGCCCAGGGCAATTGAAAGGGTTTTGTTTGTGGTGGGTTCCCGAAGACCAGGACCGAGAGATGTTGAATAAAGAGACAATCACGGAACTGTGCACTTTTTCTACTTTTTCTATTTCAATGCCCTTGTCCCTTTCTTATAGATAAGATTTTTTTTTGTTACATTAACGTTTAAGCCACATTCCGGGAAAAACAAGTATTCCTGTAATATGTTAATGTTATCGTTATTGTTGAATGCTTAAAAAAATGAGTGAGCTTGTGTAACACCGTACCAGGTCCTAGCACGAGGACGTGCTAATCTTTGCTCAGGGGGAGTGTGGAGCTTCTGCAGCCCAGTCGCCACTAGATGGCACAACGGATGGGATTGGTAAGTCGGTCACCCCACACACACACCCAACACATCCCCCGATCCCAAATCTAAGTTACTCTATGTCTAGCAGTGGGATAGTGGGAGGAGCCAGGTGGAGGGTGGAACGTTAGGACAGAACCCGATAAGGGGTGGGAACATAACAATAAAAAGGTCAGACAGAAAACACCAGGGGTCGAGAGTGCAGAGAAGGAGTGAATGAGAGCTAAAGTTAAATCCGTCAGCCAAGTAGTCAGAGAGACCAGACTAAGAGAACCTGGCAGCCTGTGCTATCGTATGGCTAGCCCGGGTCTCAGGCTGAGAACCGAGGAAATACAGAGGGGTCCAAAGTGTGTCCGAGTCAGCAGGGACACTGAGGGACCAGGCTGGAACCAGAGTGCTCTGCTGAAGTGGCAGGGAAGCTGTGTGCCCCAACCATGAACTCAGGCAGGGTGCGGGGTCTTTATGTCCCAAAACCCAACCTCCGGCACAGTGAAAGGAAGGCTGTCGAACTAGGGCTAGGAAACCCGGAAGGTTTGCCCCCTAAAAGCCTGTGACCGCTGGACCATAGCTAGTGTACGGAATAGACTGAAGAGGCCAGAAAGGAACATGAAAGGGGGTGTCGCAGGCGAGCCATCCCAGCTGCTAAGACCACACCGTTGCTGCTGTTGTACTGAACTGTTTGTGTTGCAACATCTAACAAGCAAAGAAGTAAACCCAGTAAAGCTCAGAATTGTGTGAGACTTTGATTGTGCACCTGAGAGGTGGCAGATACTGCGAGCCGGCAGCAGGAGGTTGCCTGAGGGTACTGAGAACTTTACACTACACCTACACTTCCTACACGGTAGCCCTGGGGACCAGCCCTACCCATGGAGGGCACAACATCTCTGCTGCAACCCCCATCATCTCCAGAGGTCCTGACTGCAGTGGTGGCTACCTCTAGCCACAAACCATGGGTGGCGTCATGATAATTCATAAATTGTTCTCCCAACCCTTTTTATTGACTCGCCCGGGACCACGGAGCCAGGTCATGACACTGTGACATCCTGCAGCCCCTAGATGACGAGAGAGCCTGGTTCTGAGTATTCCACAGCCTCGGTGGGCGACTCACTGACAGCACAAAGGCTCTGGAAAAGTGCTATGACTCACTTCCCCCACAAAAAAATTGAGCAAAATCTGCACTCCCAAATCCAAATATGCCCCTCCTTTCTGAGCCCTACAGTGTGCCTAAACTACATTTAGCATCTATGTTTGGCATTGCTATAATGAGGAAGACTGCTTGATTTTTGGGTGTGTGTGTCTCCAGAAACATGAGCTGGGCACAATCTTTGGACACTACAAAATACTGGTCATTACAAGGGCAGATTTGCAACTTTTACTCAGCAACATCGATTGCTGCTTATTTTTAGAAAACACCCATGGAGTCAACATCATCACTAAATTTGTAGATAGATTCCTAGGGGGTTGCAATTTCCAAAATGGGGTCACTTGAGGGACATTCTGCCCTTCTGGCATTTAGGGACTCTGTGTATGGAGACCACAAACTATTATATGAAAATTTGTACTCCAAAAAAAGTAAAATAGCATACCTTCCCTCCTGAGTCTCGCCTTGTGGCTAAGCAATTCAGTACAGTCACATATGAGTTATTACCGCATTCCACAGAAATTGTGTGACACATTTTAGGCCCCTTTCACATCTGTGTTTCTGTACGGATCCAGCAGATCCGGACAGAAAACTGCATCTGCCGCATTTTCCGCCTAAAAGTGGCACTTGCGGTACACTTGCGGCAAGCTCCATACATTCTCTATGGGGCTTGCGGCAAATTCGGTATTGCCACCATCCAGCACTTGCGGCTGCGAAAAAAAAAGCTGCAAGAAGCATTTTTTTTTTGTGGCCAGAAGTGCCGGATCTGCCACATCTAGAAGAATCACACTTGCCACACCGAACCGTAAGCCCCACAGACAATGCATGGGGCTGGCCGGAACCGGACCGCAAGTAGGCCGTTAGGTGGCCGATCCAGCAGATGACGCACCACCTGCCGGATCGGCTACAAATATTAGCAAAATGCTGAAGTGAAAGGTTAGGGCAATTTTTACTCATTTCTTCATGAGAAAATCTAAAGTCTGGGGCTTAAACATCATTTTTGTTGTAAAAATGTAATGTTGTTTTCTTCACATCTGTTATGTCAATATGATCACTACTCTCATAGATTAATTAATTGAGGGGTGTAATTTGTAAAATGGGGAGTTCTGCTGTCCTTGCACCTCAGGGGCTCAGCCAATAGGACATGTCACCCATAAACCATAACAGAAAAAGCTGCACTTTAATATGACTCTCCTTCCTTTTTGAGCTTTGCATTTTGCCTCAAAAGCAGTTTTTGACCACATATGTAATATCTGTATACTCAGGAGAAATTGCGTAACAAATTGTATAGTTAGTGTTCTCCTGTCACACCTTTAAAAATTAAAAACTTGGAGCTACAGTTGTGGCCAAAAGTATTGATACCCCTGCAATTCTGTCAGATAATACTCAGTTTCTTCCTGAAAATGATTGCAATCACAAATTCTTTGGTATTATTATCTTCATTTAATTTGTCTTCAATGAGAAAACACAAAAGAATTGTCCTAAAGCCAAATTGGATCTAATTCCACAGCAAACATAAAAAAGGGGGTGGACAAAAGTATTGGCACTGATAGAAAAATCATGTGATGCTTCTCTAATTTGTGTAATTAACAGCACCTGTAACTTACCTGTGGCACCTAACAGGTGTTGGCAATAACTAAATCACACTTGCAACCAGTTGACATGGATTAAAGTTGATTCAACCTCTATCCTGTGTCCTTGTGTGTACCACATTGAGCATGGAGAAAAGAAAGAAGACCAAAAAACTGTCTAAGGACTTTAGAAACCAAATTGTGAGGAAGCATGCGCAATCTCAAGGCTACAAGTCAATCTCCAAAGACCTGAATGTTCTTGTATCTACCGTGCGCAGTGTCATCAAGAAGTTTAAAGCCCATGGGCTATCCTCCCTAGATGTGGACAGAAAAGAAAAATTTAAAAGAAATTTCAACGCAAGATTGTGGGGATGGTGGATAGAGAACCTCGACTAACATCCAAACAAGTTCAAACTGCCCTACAGTCCGAGGGTACAACAGTGTCAACCCGTACTATCTGTCGGCGTCTGAATGAAAAGGGACTGTATGGTAGGAGACCCAGGAAGACCCCACTTCTTACCCCGAGACATAAAAAAGCCAGGCTAGAGTTTGCCAAAACTTACATGAAAAAGCCTAAAACATTTTGGAAGAATGTTCTCTGGTCAGATGAGACAAAAGTAGAGCTTTTTGGGCAAAGGCATCAACATAGAGTTTACAAGAGAAAAAAAGAGGCATTCAAAGAAAAGAACACGGTCCCTACAATCAAACATGGCGGAGGTTCCCTGATGTTTTGGGGTTGCTTTGCTGCCTCTGGCACTGGACTGCTTGACCGTGTGCATGGCATTATGAAGTCTGAAGACTACCAACAAATTTTGCAGTATAATGTAGGGCCCAGTGTGAGAAAGCTGGGTCTTCCTCAGAGGTCATGGGTCTTCCAGCAGGACAATGACCCAAAACACACTTCAAAAAGCACTAGAAAATGGTTTGAGAGAAAGCACTGGAGACTTCTAAGGTGACCAGCAATGAGTCCAGACCTGAATCCCATAGAACACCTGTGGAGAGATCTAAAAATGGCCGTTTAGAGAAGGCACCCTTCAAATATCAGGACCTGGAGCAGTTTGCTAAAGAAGAATGGTCTAAAATTCCAGCAGAGCATTCTAAGAAACTCATTGATGGTTACCGGAAGCGGTTGATAGCAGTTATTTTGGCTAAACGTTGTGCAACCAAGCATTAGGCTGAGGGTGCCAATACTTTTGTCTGGCCCATTTTTGGAGTTTTGTGTGAAATTATCAATACTTTGCTTTTTGCTTCATTCTGTTTTGTGTTTTTTCATTGAAGACAAATTAAATGAAGATAATAATACCAAAGAATTTGTGATTGCAATCATTTTCAGGAAGAAACTGAGTATTAGCTGACAGAATTGCAGGGTGTCAATACTTTTGGCCACAACTGTACCTAGAATACCGAAGTGCCCACTTTCCTAAGTAAAAAAACAAGATTCCATATAGCCAGTTCTTAAAGGGAACCAACCACCCCCAATGACCCCCCCGGACTATTAATATGGCTCCCTAGACCCAGCACATACATGTGCTGCAATGTTTTTTGCTAAAAAAAAACTGGTTTTTAAAAGTAAAGATAATGCTTTATAAAGTTTCAAACAAAGTGACGGTTGGGCGTTACTTACATGTGGCTAAAGCCGGGTTGCAGCTGCCACTCATTCTCCTCTCTCCCCTCACAGCCGTAACGGCCAGCCCTTTTTGCAGCGTCACAGCCTGGTGCACGGGCTCGCATGCCCGTGCACACATCATCAGCTACAGCCGGGTAGCGAGCGCGCGCTCTGACTTCCACAGCCGATGCTTTATAAAGCATTATCTTTACTTTTAAAAACCAGTTTTTTTAGCAAAAAACATTGCAGCACATGTATGTGCTGGGTGTAGGGAGCCATATTAATAGTCCGGGGGGGGGTCATTGGGGGTGGTTGGTTCCCTTTAAGAATTTGCAAAAACACTGCTTGATGAAACATTTGTATTAAACCTGAAAAAACACACACATAATATAAATTTGGTATTGCCTTACATACACTGACTCGTAGTTTGTTTATTGCATGTTGAACAGTGTAAAAGCAAAATTAAAAAAAATAGCATAATTATTATTTTTTAATAAATATTCATATATTACAATATTTTCTATAAGTGGTATGTACACAAAGTAGTGCCATGAAAAAGTACAATTCTTTCCACACAAAAAACATAATCTTATTGCTACAGGACTGAATAGTCACTTTTAGCTTTGAAGGGAGATGGTGAAATTAGCAACATAGAAAGACTGATATCATACTAAAGGCCCAGTTACACACACAGATAATTGTGCAGAGATTGTTTGCATATCTCTGGTTGTAATGAAATCATGGACACATTGTTCCATTTTGTGGCCGTGTACAAATAGTACAATGTGTCTATGATTTCATTGCAACCAGAGATCTGCGAACAATCTCTGCACAATTATCTGCGTGTGTAACTGGGCCTTTAGGGTCCTTTCACATCAGCGTTTTTGCTGAATATGGCAGATCAGGCAGATTTTCCGCATCTGCCGGATCTGCTGCCTAACAGCAGACTTGCGGTGCACCTGCGGCAAGCCTCCATTCATTCTCTATGGGGCTTGCGGCAGGTGCGGCAAGTGCGGTTTTGCTGCAATCCGTCAAATCCGGCAGTTGCGGCTGCGCAAAAAAACGTGGTTAGCTGCATTTTTTTGTGCGGCCACAAGTGCTGCACTTGCCGCACGTGCTGCAAGCCCCATAGAGAATGAATGAGGCTTGATGGAAAGGTGCCACAAGTCAGCCGTTACGCGGCAGACCCGACAGATGAGGCGACATCTGCTGGATCTGCTGGAAATTACAACTACACAAGATGAGAAAGTAGCCTTATTCAAACTTTTTTTGCACTTGAGAAATAGTAAAATCTGTACTATGTATGCACAATATGTTTTATATTTATTATGCAGGGTTTGAAAATAATTCACTTATGGGAACTTCCCCTAATGGAGATAAATAACATAAGAAATATGTCTACAGAGTATGATTTTTCTTTACAGTAGATATATTTATCATTATTATGGTTTGAACCCTAACCCCACTAGCTTTACTGACAGAAAAGAGAATGATACCATAAACTGCTAATAAAACAGTCTCTATGTCTTTTATTTTCATTTATCATATGAGCTGGGAAAGATTTTGATGCATAAGTTAAATACATCTATTTTCCTTACAGATGCATCCAGTAAAAAGATGAATTTACAGCTAAGCAAACATTAATTTTTTTTACAACGGATTCTTATTAGTGATGAGCAAACCTTCCCCGAACATGTTCGCCAATTTCAAACGAACATGGCTGATTTGCTTCAGGTTCGGCACGTAGAATTTCCCAAAATGTTGGGGAACGTGTATTTGTTTGATCACTTAACGGACTAAAAAGAATTATGTTTATTGCGTTTACGTGATGCTTTTCTTCTACTTTTTAACTGCGTAGGATAGCAGGCAGGACGTCTTTGATGAGGGGAGATGTTGTGGAGAGGTCAGAGTACCTTCGGACTCTATTTTTTGAACATAAATAGATGAAAAGTACCACTCACCATCTAGCTGGCAGCAATTCTTTATTTCATAGGTTAAAACATGTAGACACGATCCCTGGAGAGATGTGATTAGCGGTGGTGCCGGGCTCCGTTCTTGTTAAAGTGGGACTCTATTTTTATCACAGCATTCTCTGTGTGGATGTTCCTTGTCTCGAGCCAATCAGGGCATATAAAACATCCACAAATTGAAGACACATTAGCTGGCTGTTTTCATTGGCTGCCAAACTCACATGTCTCTATCGATATAAGAAGTGCCATTGTCACCATTTTCAGAGTGTTATTGCTTAGGGAGAGTGCTGCTGCTGCTCTGTGATGCTCCGTGTTACTCCATCCATGCTACACAATTAGATAGCTAGCTACTTCATTGCTTTTTAATTAGAATAGGAGGGCAAGAGTGTCCATCTGGACATAGGCATTTTCTACTGAGAACAAGTATAATTCCTAAACCTGTATACCAAAGCCACGTTTTATGCATACAGGAAGGAATTGCCAAATACTTTAGTTTTCCCTAAAAAGGTTTTGTTTTGCCTGTAAAGGCCCAGTTACACACACAGAGAATTGTGCAGAGATTGTTCGCAGATCTCTGGTTGCAGTGATATCATGGAGACATTGTTCCATTTTGCGGCCGTGTACAAATGGAACAATGTGTCCATGATTTCACTGCAACCAGAGATCTGCGAACAATCTCTGCACAATTATCTGTGTGTGTAACTGGGCCTTAACATGTGATTCTGAAATCCTTCAGCTTTCCCTAAAAGGCTCTGTTTGGCTCGTAACCTGTGTTTTTGAAACCTTCAATTTCTCCTACAAAAAGCTGTTTGGCCTATAACCTGTGATTTTCAAATCCTTCAGTTTCCCCTAAAAAGGCTGTGTTTCGCCTCAAAGAAGTACTTTCCAAATCTGTGTGCATATTAGATGAGTGGGAAATCCCAAGGCCATGGTGAAAAGAGGAAGGGGAATAAGATTGTTGGAAAGGGGAGTAGGCTTGGCGTTGTAGGTGCTACAGCTAATGTACTAAAATCTGTAGTAACCAAACATTGGCTTGTTATCGCAACCCTAGCTAAGGTTAGGGTCACACTTGGCATGCGTTTTTTTCTTGCCTTAAAAATAAGCATGCGTTTTCGCATGCTTTTTACATTTCTGCATGGTTTTTTTTAAGTGCTTTTTGGCACCCATGCGTTTTTGAATCAGCACCAAAAAATAGTGCATGCACCATTTTTTGGTGCTGTTTCAAAAACGCATGCTTTTTTAATATGGGCCCCTATGGGAAATGCATGCGTTTTTGCATGGTACTAAATGGTACTAATGGTACCATGCTTTTTGCATGCATTTTTGAAGGCAGCTCCTCACTTAAGTGCAAAAATGCATGCCAAAAACGCATGGCACTGTAGGCATGCATTTTTGCTATTGGGGCATGCATTTTTGCTATTGGGGCATGAGTTTTTTGCATGGGGGCCTATGAGTGCATTTTTACATGCGTTTTTAGAAACGCAGGTCTCCAAAAACGCATGTAAAATCAGCAAGTGTGACCCTAGCCTAACCCTAGCGAAGTGCCAACTTCTGTTACTGGACAGCCTACTCTATTATTGAAATGGAGTAAGAAGTGATCCAGCTTCAAATGTGTAATGAAATTTATTCCAGATTAGAAGGTTCCATAAACATTTTTTACAGCATAATAAAATGCATAAGTCTACATCATAGAGCCAAACAAGCAATGCTGGGTGATGCTGGGCTACGCGGTTCTGACGATAACTGCATCCTTTATCAAGCCTAGCTTGTAATGTCTCATCTGATCTTTTATGCAGGAAATGTCTTGGGAAATTAGCAATCACACATGTAAAAATAATTAAATACAAAAAAGTGCATAAAAGAAAAGAAAAACATACAAAAATGAAACAAAATTAATAATGGTACATTGAATTGCACAGCAAATTAAGACCAATGGGATATCTAGTGGCTAACGAAAAAAAAAGTTTCTCTTGTGAGGGGAGTCTGGCTATATTCTTCCCCTCTAGGAGAAACATTAAGATTTTCAATGCCAGAAATATGCAAATCCTTTATACTTTTATTATGATCGATTGCAAAGTGCTTAGAGGCTGATGAAATATTCTGTGTTGAGCCTACGGAGGTATCATAGTTGTTCACATCATTAATATGCTCATTAATATTTTCACCTTCTTAGAGGTGCAGCCTGTGTATAATAGTTGACAGCTCTGAATGCAGTACATAATATTGTATGTCACAATTTATATATTTACGAAGGCATGGTCGCTGTGTGCTCACCTCTACTGTTCTTACCCCCGGTTCATCGACTAACATCGCTACAGAGATCTTTCAGACAACCAGTTAACTGTTTGATATGTGATGTGCGGACATGGTGAAATTCCACTCTGCACATGTTCTAGCGATTGTGGCAGCAGTGACAAGCCCTTTCACAGTATGTAATGATGAGTACGGTGACTCAAAGTGAGACAAATGTAGTGCAAATGACGCTTCTAGAGTGGGAACACATCAAGGACCTCTTCACCCTTTTGCACAGTTTCAAAATGGTTACTTAGTTAGTTAGCGCTGACAGTGCAACCATCAGCATCACTATACTGCTCATCTACATGCTGGAGCAAACTTGAAAAGTCTGCTAGATGAGTTGGTTCTACCAGAGGAAATGGAGGAGGAAGAAGAGGATGATACTGAAAGAAGATCAAAATGTCTGGACTCTCATCACACACATTGGTAGCATGTCAGGGTGAAGTAGTGTGATGGAGGAGCTCATAGTACCAGACAAACTGTTGGTGAAGGTGCAGGAGCTGAGGAACAAATGGAAGTGGATGTGGATGAAGAGGTGGTGTGCATAGAACTGTCAGGAGATGAGGAAGAAATGATTCCTCTTTCTGTTGTCTGAGGTTAGCAGGAGAGGATGGAGGAAGCTAGTGGGAATGTTAGAAGGACAAAACAAGGACTTGGGCCTCATAGATGCATCAGACACATGAGCATCTTCTTGCTGCACTATCTGCAATATAATGCCCATATCGTTAGGATTTAAATTAGGAGAGAGCAGCCAGTTTGGGAGAGAGGGCCATCGGCAGGTCTCCCAGACAGCTTACCTGGGTACTGGAACCCGCACCTGTGGGATACCTTAGGACCACAGAGAATCCAGAGTCCCGAGGAGTCTACAATTCTAACGGGCACCAGAGCAGACTGAAAGAGGGAACCAGGCACTGCCAAAGGAATGAGCGGCCAGCCAGTAGAAGGTTACCCGACGGCAGCGAAGGTGAGAGAGGAAAGGAGGTCAGACTGATTTCAAGTCACCAGGCTTCATACCACACTGGAAAGCAGGAAGGAACAGACGGGGTTAGAGAAAGCAGGCACACCAATGGTTCCACCATACCACCTGGGATCCATTTGCAGCCACCCGTTAGCTACCTGTTTTTGTAACATCTGAATGCTGAACTGTAACTGATGCTGCTACAAGTTTCCAGTAAAGTACCCGGAGGAAAAGTGAAATTGCCTCTGCCTCTGTCTCTATGCTGCATGAACTTGTTCTATTCACAGGAACGCTGCCCCGGAGGTCCAGCCCTACCTGTAGAGGACTTTTCCAACTAAGCCGCACTACCATCTACCTCTGGCGGACTGTGGCGGCGGTGGTGACACCTCACCAGGAACTACTGGTGGCGTCACGACAAACTGTATTTAATCCCCTGTAAATATACCCCTTTTTAAAGATATACCCAGGACATGGGATCAGGTGCGGCCACCATTCCCCGTGACACAGCAGACGCTAACCCTTTGGAGCCTGATACCCGAGTACCCCAAAGCCTAGGCTCGACACTTCCCACCATGGACAGGGACACACACATGCTGGACTATCAAAAAAAGCTGGTAGTGGTAGACAATCTTAAGACTGGTTTTCCCCAACACATCAGTGAGGGACAAAGTGTGCATCACAGATCTACACTTACAACCATGGTTACATCATGTTGTAAGCATAGAAACAGCAGCAACAGCAATTTAACTGTCAGAAGCAATTTCTTGGAGAACTCTGACCAATTTTTTCAACTGGCCTGTCAAACGGTAGAAATGAGAACAAGTCCGACACAAAGTGAGCAAATGGAGAGGATGGTGCATGAGCAGAGCTCAATGACCATGCCATAAGGGGGGTTTGGACCCTTTTGCATTTGGGCTTCAAAAATGGAGGAGTCACTTGAGCTCACCAGTCATGCCTTGAAAGTTTTGTCATGCCTGACAGCCAGTGTTCTCTTAAAATGCTTCTTCAGCGCTGCTGGTGGTGTGCTGACAGATAAGTGCATCTGACTGTCTCCTGAAAGTGTAGACCTCCTAACTTTCATCAAGATGAACAATTCATGGATCTCCAATGACTTTTCTACGCCAGTGGCAGCATTGGCAGAGTAGGCAATGTTGTATTTTCCAGTGTGCTGCATTCATCTCACCATTCTACAATTTGTATTCTGGGTCAATTGATGCCTTCATGTGTCACTCATCCCCTGTTACTCATGAATGTTTACCTTTCAAAAGCTCTACCAGGCCCTGTTCCAGACCCTATGTCATGCATGCAGGCAGCAGAATTCTGCAATTTTTATTCTGTGTCAATTGATGCCACTTTGATGGTACCTGGCCATAATTTTTTGAAATATGGAGACTCATTTTGGAGTCTTTGTGTCTGTTTCCTGAATTTAGCAGGGCTCTCTGAGCACCTTGCCTACACCTGAAGCTTCAAGTACTCAGTCAGGCCTTGTTCCATGTATCCATAATGAACAATAATGAAAATTTTAAATCCAGGAAATAGATGACACTTTTCCTAGTATCTGTCCCTAAGTTAAACTGTGTTTAGCAGTTTTTGTGTCCCTTTGTAGGTGTTTTTAGGCTTTTGATTTTACATCCCATTATTTTCAATGGGGTTTGGATCTTTGTCGAACTGTTCATCAAACATGTTCGTCGAACATTGCCTGTTCTCCGAACTGAACTGATTTCAAACTTCCAAAGGTTTGCTCATTTATTCTATTTGTGATGCATGCCACCAGGACTGCAACTATAATAGGTGTAAGGGGTGCAGTCGCACCAAGGCCCTGGATGATAAGATGGCCCAAAGGTCCATTTGTCCAACATGAAAAAACTATTACTATTAAAAATCTGTGATAGTGGGGGCACTGGCACAGATTCTGCATTGGGGCCACCAAACTTTAAATTAGTGTACTGGATGCTACATTATAGCATATGCCTCAGAAGCTTTCTGTTATATCCACTTTACTGGAAGAAAAATGTGAAAAGAACCTACTCTGACTTGACTTTATCACAGGAACAGTTAGCAACAACAGTACAACACACTTACTATTATTTTCAGATGTTAATGTCTCTTTGGCAGTAGTAAAGCAGGAGCAATTTCCATTAGAGTAGGTAAAATATCACTTTTCATATCTCTGAGCCAAATCACGTACTGATGAAAATACAGTAGTTTAGCTTAAAATCCAGAAATGATGAAAGTTACGACCCCTGAGACTGGAGTTAAGGCAGACTGTTAGTAATGATAAATGGATTTATTCCACCATGTGTTCACTTGCATTTCTGGTAAATCAATGTATTTTTTTCTACACATCAGACCAGACAGAAGGGGCAGAAGGGTCTCTGGCATTATGTATGACATTCATTACACATCTACTTTAAATAAGTAAACCAACTGGAAGGCAATTATACATCACCCATTTATTGATTGATCAGTAAACTGCACCATTTAGCAGTGTTTGGATTAGTTCCTCCAACCGCTAAAATTATTTCTACCTTTTGACAGCATTTGGATGGGAGTTATATACAATTCTGTCATCAAATAAAATGCTATGTCTTATTCAAGGACCTAATCTGCTGGAGACAGTAGTTGGCAGTGACTCACATTTCTTCACACTTGATTATTCCATTTTAAGTCTCTTTAAAACAGAACTAGGCCATTGCTTGAAAGATGTAAGTACAATGTCGCTACTACAACACCTTTAGAATAAGAAAGGTGTAAAGAGTATAAACCTGCACTCCTAAGGGATAGAACTCTGCCAGCTTCCCGTTACGCATGCTTATAGAGTGAAACTGTTAATCACAAGCAGAGACTGGTTCACTTAAAGGGAATCTGTCACAAGGTTTTTACCATCTAAGGGCCCTTTCACATCAGCGGTATTTTCAAATCGCGGCAGATGTGGTGAAAAAAAACGCATCTGCCGCGATTACCGCATAACCGCGACACTTGCGGCAAGCCCCATGCAATGTCTATGGGGCTTGCGGTAAGGGTGTGGCAGGTGCGGCAAGTGCGGTTTCGGCACTTGCGGCAGGTGTGGCCGCGAAAAAAAACGCTGCAAGCAGCGTTTTTTTTCGCGGCCGCACCTGCCGCAAGTGCCGAAACCGCACTTGCCGCACCCTTACCGCAAGCCCCATAGACATTGCATGGCGTAAAACAGAGATCCCCATGATGTGTGACTTACTGGGATGTGTGCTGTTTTTTTTTTTTATAAAACCTAATGACGGATTCCTTTTAAAATTGCTAATGTTAGCATCATTAGTAAAGCCCTCAGATATGGCATTATTGTTCTATTGACAGATTACCCAAATAAAATGGGCTACATAGACTTTTTTAAAAATATATTTGATCCAAAATTTCTTGTCCTCCTAAAGCTAAGATGAGGAAGTAGATGGTTAGTTACTCTAGCACTATGAGATGTTGTGAGTATAGCTCTTTTCTCTAGATGACTTGGAGAGAGGAGCTTAGTAGAGCAGAGATCCCCCAACCTGTGGCTCGAGAGTGACAGGTGGCTTGCAAACTCATGATGTGTGGCTCACGGTCATCTGTTTACATTGCTGCATTAATACCTGGTCTGACAAACAGATATAAAGAACAGGTCTCCAGGTGATTAATTTTGTGCACAGAAGAGCAGATCTAGATGTAGATATACCAGTTTAAGAGTTGGAGAAATAAATTAAGTATGGTAATCTGGGGATAATACTGCCAGTTAAAGTGAGAGGCGAGGGTGGCCGGGATCTATATCACTACTTGGGGGCTAAGAATGTGACATGCGACCCTCTATGGAGCTGAATGTGGATCTCAATGTAAGAAAGGTTGAGGACTACTACTTTAGAGAATGTAAAGTACGTGCTTAACAGCGAGCAGCAATTTGGTCAATGGTTCTGTACAGTAGAGATTGGGAAACTATGCTCTTAGGAAATAAATACCTGCATTTGATTAACAATAGAGTCATAGCTAGGGTGGGTGGGTGAAAAATCTGTGGGTGGGTGAAAAATCTGAGTAAGCCCAGAAGCAAATAACCATGGTAACAACTACACTGGCGCTCCTAATCATGGGTACAGGGGAACCTCAGCAGATGACAGCGCTGTTAATGAAACAAAATCTCTATACGAAGACCAACGCTGGATATTACCACTATATGGTGGCCAGTCCTGCAGATCTTATAATAGATTACAGTAGAGTTATATATAGTGATTTACAGCTGACGTTGACGCTGATAACTTCTTCCAGCCACTGCTCGTCTGCAGAGATTACAACAAAGGCGCATTTTATTTCTCACATTTCTAATACTCTATTCCCAATTTGCACAAATTTCTCATACCATTGACACCCAACTCATACCATTGACTGAACTGCTGCTGCCACATGTACATCTATTTCTGCTCCTGCTGTGTGGTACAAAATAGTGCTCTCTTACTATCTCACATTGTACTACCAACCACTGTGCACCTTACATGGTAATAATTAGAGATGAGCAAACTTTCCCTGAAAATGTTTGCCAATTTCAAATTCGGCACGAACATTGTAGATTCTATTTGTGATCGTAAGCCCAAGAAATTTACCCAAAAATCGGCGATCGTTGCTTTGTTCGGGTAAAAAAGTTTGAAATCGGCTAATTCAGGTTGGTTCGGGGGAAAAAAGGTTAAAATTTAAAATAGCCCTAAGCTTTACCTGATTGGGGCCAAAATGCTTGCGTGAAGGCCCATTGGCTAGGAACAACACCTAATCTTATGGTTAGGAGTGCTCCCAACCTTTGAGTCTAAGGTATTCTTTCAACCTGTAGAATTTTTTTGAGCTTTAAAATATCTTTTTTAAGCCTCCTGGAGTTTGTAGGTGTTTTTGACACCTGCATAGTGTGAATTTGGAAACAGTCCCAGATGTGACAGCAGCTATTAAGTACAGCAACATTACAATGTCCTTAAAGAAGTTTTATTATCTTATTTTTTTTTTTAGCGTGTGTCTGCTGTTATTATTGTGTGGAAGCGGTCAGTCTGTTTTCGATGTGCTCGCTCTGTGCTGCAATCATCTTTGTTCACTTCCCATGATTAGTCCTCTACTTAAGCATGCTAGCTCCTCCATCCAGTGTCAATCCTACACTTGTTGCTGCCCGTGTAAGGTTGCTTACACTGTGCTCTGTGCCTGACCCAGCCAGACTTTATTACCTTCTCTGGACTTTGACCATTTGCCTGTGACCTGACTACTCTTTTGCCTGCTCTCTATAAACTGTCTTGTCTTTCTGGTTTTCCTGACCCCGTCTGTCTCGTTGATTAGATTTTGTGTATGACTACCGCTTGTTGTACTGTGCCATTCCCTGGACCTGGCCTTGAATCGTTTGACCTCCCTTTACTTATCCAGTAAGTAATACTATAATATTATTTTTATCTGTATTTGTAGTCTTATCTCTCCACTTCTGGGACTAGTTATTACTATAGTGACTCGCATCACATTTTCTACACTTACATGAAACAATTCATATAAAAATAGCATACATCCATTTTATGCTTCACCTATATGGTCTTATAGGTCTGTTCACACTCATGAAACACCATACTATGGATATTGCTTCTTGAAAATGTGGAATCACTTTATTTCATTTTATTCCATACATTTACAATACAGATTTTTGGCATGTGCACAAGTGTGTTATACGTATCATTAAGATTGAACTTGTCCGTTCATTGCTGCCCAGTAGCCTTATTTAGCATTCCAGATGAATTGGTTGCTGTTCCTCTTATTTCACCTTCAAATATGTCAGGCTTCAATAATCACTCCACCCAATCACAAGCTCATGCTTTACCTGTGGCATAGGGAATGGCAGTTGTTATGTAAGTCAGGTATCTTCTACAGCCCATCCTATGGAGGGGTTAATGAGCAACTAGGCAACAAAATTGTGCAAACAATAATCTCCTGAAAGTGATTATTATGTCCTGGAATTAAAAGAGGCGGTCCCTTAAGCAAACCAAAGAAGTGTCACCTGGAGCCATATTGGCAGTGCAGTACACTGTGCTATACTTTGCAACTGTACAGCCAGCCAGTGAGTGATTTTAATAATGGATCCACCACAAGATATGCCTGCTCTGGAGGATGTCACCTTACTCACCACCTCAGAGGCAGAGAATGCTTCAGCATCAGAACCAGAGGAACCAGACAGGACCGATATCTCAGCTGGAACTCCACTGGGCTACCGACAGTGGGTCTCATATGCAGCGAGGTCAGAATCCAGCACTGGGCTCCAATGCCAGAGGAAGACCTGAGAAGCTCAATCAGGAAGTGAGCCATTCTCAGCATTGGTTTTGTCTTGGAACTCTACCATTCAGGCCATTTTTGCTCAGTCTCTTCCATATGGTGGAGTCATGAGCCCTGACTTTAACTGTGCAAGTGAGACCTGCAGATCTTTTCATGTTGTGAGGTATTTTATAACAGAAACAACAAGAATATGGAAGGCTCACGTATTATGT
The DNA here is from genome assembly GCA_033576535.1 of Allobates femoralis. Lineage (NCBI taxonomy): Eukaryota > Metazoa > Chordata > Amphibia > Anura > Aromobatidae > Allobates > Allobates femoralis. The sequence continues at coordinate 261,878,960 of JARQOC010000001.1, read as the reverse complement.
CGGGTGCTCCAGAAAAAATGTTAAGTCCAGAAGTGTAGTCTGGGCACACCAAATAGAGAAAAAAACGTATTGTCCACGTATGTTTTTTTAGTGCAAAAAACGTGTTATTTTATTAATGTCACGCAGTACATACACCAACGTTTCGGCCATCGGCCTTCCTCAGGGTACTAGTACAGAAATATTACATAGAATTAATACAAAGATAAGGAACAAAAATTTATTACATAGTGATGGTGAAATCACCCCGTGTAATCGATGAAGGGTGACACCGGAGAAATAACACTAGGTGTCCGTGTAAGCTATATCTAAGTGATTCAAATGGGAGTGCAGTGAAAACCTGAGTCATCATGTGTGATGTTATATGACTAGGGTGAAAAAAATCCGTACTAAGGGAACATGAGTGGTGTACTTATAACAAGGAAGGGAAAAAGGGGGAAGGAAGGGGAAAATAAGAAAAACAGAGTATTGAAAACAGGGAATGATTACCAGAAAAGTACTGGTGAATGGAGTCCTGGGAGATTGAAGAGTCAAGAGGAGCAACTCCAGAATGGAGCCTATGGTTAAAGAGCCAAAAATACATATCTTACAAGGAGGAAAAAGGGGGGAACAGGTTATAATAGGAAAGAATGTCAAGTGACGGTAAGGTAAGGGGATTCTATGTGACTGTATAGAAGTATACCAGGAACTCAGTGCTGGAGTCGTGCAGGCGAGAGGTATCAAGAAAGGAAAAAGATCAATGAGAAAAAGAGTGATCAAGAGGCATCGCTCACTACCGAACTTGAGAGCCTGTCAACCTAGAATGGAGAAGAACAAGGAGAGACAAGGAGCTGATATACAGGTGTGAGAACAAGATGAGTGCACCAAACCATAAAGTCAGAGAGCAACAGGTTAACAGGTAGTGAGGGGAAACCCAAGAAATGAAGAATATACCTCAGGTGGGGCGAGTGGCTTAAACAACAAACCACTGTTTTTTATCACAGCTGGCAAAATGCCAGATGTTGGTATCCTCTGTAGGGAGATATAGTATAAGTTCATATATACCAGTTCAAACGGAACTGCTAGGAGATCCCTATAGTAGAGATTAAATATTACCTTAAAGTAGAGTATAAAGGGAAAAGGGCACATCTATGTAGAAAAGTCCTATAAGATATAGAGGGAAAAAAACATGATACAAAGAGACTGAAAACAAACACAGTGCAGGAGTTGTATAGAGATACACACCTTAATGAAATGAGACAAGGCTCGGTTGCTGAAAAACGAAGACAGAAAACAGTCAAGGTAAACAGGATTAGGGGCTGAAAGAAAGAGCCCAGAGAAACAATACCTGATGTGCATGTCAGCTAGGTCTGGGGCAATGTGCAGCGAGCGTGTGTGCGACGCCGCTATTTACAGGGAAGTGGGCGTGACGTGGAGACGTCACATCCGGTCTATGGACCGCAAGGAAGTGCGGCCGGCCGGATGATCGCGCGTGCGTGGTACATCTTGTGTATCTGCGCATGCGCAAAGGCTAGAAGAGCAGAGCGTCCGTTCTCAGGTGCTGGGAGTGTCACTGCTGGTTAGCCAAAGTGCCAGATCGCGTTGAAAAGTGCCAGATAGTGCCATCCACAACGTAGAGAATCAGTAATGCATCTAAGAAACATGAAATAAGACCAAATTAGTAGTCAGGCAGTGGCAATAGCAACAGTTTTGATAAAAATAGTACAATACATCTGGTTTGGAAAAATAATCATGAATTATGTGGGCTAGTCTATAAACAATCAAAAAATAATCCTTAAGGGAAAATGGTCCTGTCTATTCTATGGACATAATATTTGTTATAAATCCTAAAGCCGTTAGACACATAGATCACTGATATTACATATGTAGTTACAAGCACAACTTCTATCATTAAAAAACGCAAGAGGTGAACAATGATAAGGAACACAGCAATGGGGGCCAATGTAGCCCCGCCCTATGCTAACATTTACATGGGTAAATTTGAACACGACTTCATCTATCACCATCCTCTGGTAACGGAACACGTCCTTATTTGGCGCCGTTACATAGATGATATTTTTTGCATTTGGCGAGGAACCGAATCATCATTGTATTCCTTTTTTCATGAGATCAACTCTCTGATCCCCAATCTCTCGTTTACTATCCACCATGACACAAAACAGATTAACTTTTTGGACACCAGGGTCATGATTGACTCCACTGGGCATCTGACGACGGATCTGTATATAAAACCCACTGACAGAAATAGCTTACTCCACTATAGTAGTAGCCACCCACGCCATGTTAAGATCTCCCTACCGAGATCACAGCATGTAAGAATTGATAGGATTGTCTCTGACCCAGAAGCCAGAATAATGAGACACAATGAGATGACCACCAAATTTCGGGAACGGGGATATCCTGAATATATCTCTCAAGGCCAATCTCTTTCCCGACACACTAGGACTCCTTTAGGTCCACGGATACCATTTGTATCCACCTATCACCCTTTTAGTAAACTTATCCAAGGGGTGATTCTTAAACACTGGCATATACTGAATTCTAGTTATCCTGATATCCCTGAATTTGTTAGTCGACCATTGTTTTGCCATAAAAGGGCGCCTAACATCAAGCAAACAGTAGTACGGGCCGACATTGGCTCTAGTAAGAGAGTACCACAACAACTAACGTTACAAACACCCCGTAAGGGAACTTTTCCCTGTCTTGGCTGCAACCAGTGCCACAATGTCATCAAGGGCGATTTCTTCACTCATCCTCGTACTGGTAAACGTTTTCCAATCAGAGGATTCTTTACTTGCGCATCCACTTTCGTGGTGTACCTGATCAAATGCCCCTGCGGTCACGTGTATGTTGGGTAGACCACCCAGCATATACGTGACCGCATCAGCAAACACAAATCCACGATACGATGTAAAAATTTGCTTTTACCCATTCCACATCATTTTATTCATCATAACCATAGCGTATCACAATCACGCTTTCAGATCATTGAGGACGTCCCTCCTCAGAGAAGAGGGGGTGACCGGGTTCGGAGGCTTAAAATGCGTGAAGCCTTCTGGATCCATACCTTACAAACTTTGGAGCCTTTAGGTCTGAACCGCGAGTATGAACAATTTTGATTGGGCTAATCTGTTTAAAATACTCATGCCCGTTTAGCTACAGGATCATTGTATGCAGTGTCATAGTATAAATTACTATCTCCTGTATCTATATGTCACTGTTCCTTATCATTGTTCACCTCTTGCGTTTTTTAATGATAGAAGTTGTGCTTGTAACTACATATGTAATATCAGTGATCTATGTGTCTAACGGCTTTAGGATTTATAACAAATATTATGTCCATAGAATAGACAGGACCATTTTCCCTTAAGGATTATTTTTTGATTGTTTATAGACTAGCCCACATAATTCATGATTATTTTTCCAAACCAGATGTATTGTACTATTTTTATCAAAACTGTTGCTATTGCCACTGCCTGACTACTAATTTGGTCTTATTTCATGTTTCTTAGATGCATTACTGATTCTCTACATTGTGGATGGCACTATCTGGCACTTTTCAACGCGATCTGGCACTTTGGCTAACCAGCAGTGACACTCCCAGCACCTTAGAACGGACGCTCTGCTCTTCTAGCCTTTGCGCATGCGCAGATACACAAGATGTACCACGCACGCGCGATCATCCGGCCGGCCGCACTTCCTTGCGGTCCATAGACCGGATGTGACGTCTCCACGTCACGCCCACTTCCCTGTAAATAGCGGCGTCGCACACACGCTCGCTGCACATCGCCCCAGACCTAGCTGACATGCACATCAGGTATTGTTTCTCTGGGCTCTTTCTTTCTTTCAGCCCCTAATCCTGTTTACCTTGACTGTTTTCTGTCTTCGTTTTGCAGCAACCGAGCCTTGTCTCATTTCATTAAGGTGTGTATCTCTATACAACTCCTGCACTGTGTTTGTTTTCAGTCTCTTTGTATCATGTTTTTTTTCCTCTATATCTTATAGGACTTTTCTACATAGATGTGCCCTTTTCCCTTTATACTCTACTTTAAGGTAATATTTAATCTCTACTATAGGGATCTCCTAGCAGTTCCGTTTGAACTGGTATATATGAACTTATACTATATCTCCCTACAGAGGATACCAACATCTGGCATTTTGCCAGCTGTGATAAAAAACAGTGGTTTGTTGTTTAAGCCACTCGCCCCACCTGAGGTATATTCTTCATTTCTTGGGTTTCCCCTCACTACCTGTTAACCTGTTGCTCTCTGACTTTATGGTTTGGTGCACTCATCTTGTTCTCACACCTGTATATCAGCTCCTTGTCTCTCCTTGTTCTTCTCCATTCTAGGTTGACAGGCTCTCAAGTTCGGTAGTGAGCGATGCCTCTTGATCACTCTTTTTCTCATTGATCTTTTTCCTTTCTTGATACCTCTCGCCTGCACGACTCCAGCACTGAGTTCCTGGTATACTTCTATACAGTCACATAGAATCCCCTTACCTTACCGTCACTTGACATTCTTTCCTATTGTAACCTGTTCCCCCCCTTTTTCCTCCTTGTAAGATATGTATTTTTGGCTCTTTAACCATAGGCTCCATTCTGGAGTTGCTCCTCTTGACTCTTCAATCTCCCAGGACTCCGTTCACCAGTACTTTTCTGGTAATCATTCCCTGTTTTCAATACTCTGTTTTTCTTATTTTCCCCTTCCTTCCCCCTTTTTCCCTTCCTTGTTATAAGTACACCACTCATGTTCCCTTAGTACGGATTTTTTTTCACCCTAGTCATATAACATCACACATGATGACTCAGGTTTTCACTGCACTCCCATTTGAATCACTTAGATATAGCTTACACGGACACCTAGTGTTATTTCTCCGGTGTCACCCTTCATCGATTACACGGGGCGATTTCACCATCACTATGTAATAAATTTTTGTTCCTTATCTTTGTATTAATTCTATGTAATATTTCTGTACTAGTACCCTGAGGAAGGCCGATGGCCGAAACGTTGGTGTATGTACTGCGTGACATTAATAAAATAACACGTTTTTTGCACTAAAAAAACATACGTGGACAATACGTTTTTTTCTCTATTTGGTGTGCCCAGACTACACTTCTGTGAGGTATTTTATGACCTCCTGAATGAGTATGTTCCCATTCTGATTTATATGTCCCCATCCTGGTATATATTGTATGTCCCCCATCCTGGTATATATGCCCGCATCCTTGGTCCATCCTGATATATATGTCCCCATCTTGGTATATATATTCCCCATTCCTGGACTCTTTCTGGTATATATGTCCCAATCCTGGTATATACATTCCCCATCCTGGGCCCATCCTGGTAGGTATGTCCCTCATCCTAGTATATATGTCTCCATCCTGTATATATGTCCCCCATCCTGGTATATATTGTAGATCCCTAATCTTGGTACATATGTCCCCATGCTGGGTCCATCCTGGTATATATATTCCTCATCCTTGTATATATGCCCCCATCCTGGTATATATATTCTAAATCTTGGGTCCATCATAGTATATATGTCCTCATCCTTGTATATATGCCCCCATCCTAGTACATATATATATATATATGTATATTCCTAATCCTGGGTCCATCCTACTATATATGTCCTCATCCTGGTATATATATTCCCCATTCTAGGCCCATCCTGGTATATATGTCCCCATCGTAGCACATAAGTCCTCATCCTGGTATATATGTTCCCCGACCTGGATCATCCTGGTAAATATATCCCCATCCTGGGGATAGTATATATGTTCCCCATCCTGGGACCATCCTGGTGTATATTTCCCAGTCTTGGGCCCATCCTGGTATATATTATTCCCATCCTGATCTTGGTATACATGTCCCCCATCCTGGTATAAATGTCCCCATTCTGGTATTTATATTCCCCATCCAGGGCCCATGCAGGTATATATGTTCCCCATCCTGGTATATATGTTCCCCATTGTGGGACCATCCTAGTAAATATATTCCCATTCTGGGGATGGTATATATGTTCCCCATTCTGGGACCAGCCTGGTATGTATGATTCCTATTCTGGGATGATCCTGGTATATATGTCCTCCATTAAGCCCTCATTTACCTATTATATGTTTCAATGGATTAATCCTATTTCTTGTCTTGTTGAAGTCTCTTGTTTGAGCAAGGTTTTTTGTTTCTTCCATACAGCCTATGTGAATCTTTACATCATCATATATGAAGTAGCACAGTGACAAGAATTAATGGTATAAATTATCTTAAATCTCAGTTTATTCTGTATTTTCCATTTATGTAACATGAGGATTTATCATTTATCATATTTTCTTTATTCTCTTACTTAGCAACTGATGAAGGCTGATGGGCCGAAGCGTTTTTGTGTTTTAATCTTGTCTGTACAAGCTGCTCATTAAAAGAATCTTGAATCAATCTTTATGTGCCAAGTTATTTTTGATTATTTAGATTAAGAGTAGTTAGGGCCCTAGGCAGTTTAGAAGATATCGCCCTCACGAGCCCCGATGTATCTCGTGATCCACTTTTAACAGGCAGCAGAAATGTTTTTTCCCTTATGTACAGTAGATGTCATATAGCGCCATACACAATTATGCAGTGGTGAGATATTAATTTTTCTGAGTGATTACATGAGAAAATGTGACTGTTGCAGAGACCAAACCAATAGGCTGAAAGTAGCTCAATATTAATATTCACACATTAGTTATAATTAATATTCTATATTAATTGAATGACTTTAGGGAAGTACCTGGGCAATGTGTATATTCAGTCTGTCTGAACGTTTGCTAGTTTTCAGTTCCTTGTTATCTTTTGAGCTAGTCCTGTGTACCTGAATGTGTGTTCAAGCAATCAGTATCTGCCTAGTGTTTTTGAATCTGTGCTCCAGAACTAGTATCAGTTTGGTTACCTACACCTATGTTCCTGTTCCTGCCTGTACCAGTGGTCCTACCAGTACATGCTGGTCAGTCTTTACCAGCTATCTGCCTGTACCAGCCGCCCAACCTGTATCTGCTGTCCAGCCTTTACCAGCTATCCAGCCTGCACCAGCCACCCTACCAGTACCAGCCATCCAGTCTGTACCAGTCGTCCAGTCTAATCCAGTATCAGATTCCTACTACCAGTGATTCTAAGCCTGCTCCATCTGATAACCTGAGTCTGAACCTGCATTCCTGACCTCTAGGGTCTTCTGCCAAAGCACCATAGACTGCCTTGGAGTGGTATCTGGCAGCTACCTGCAGCACAAGCCTAACCACACTATCATTGACTCTAGTGAAAATCATGTCCCTTAGTCACACCCCTCCAAGGTAAAACCAGTCCCATGGAGCAGTGGGTCCACACCAGCATGCATTACACCTATTAGTGATAACAATTAGATCAGGTACAAACTCCCTAAATCCCCACCAACACTACAGGGTCTATCTCCATCCCGTTAAGAAAAAGCGAGCAGAACAGTATAGGTCCATATGTCATTTAGTGTCCGCTGCAGGAACTGCAGAATAGCAGCTGATTTGCAGTATCTGGCACTTTACAGCTCTACTCCATACAGTGTTTAGATCTCACCACCGCAGGGGATAACAGCTAATCTGTGGAGTCCCAGGGCTTGGACTCCCCCCTGATCTTATATTGATGACCAATCTTGATGACAGGTCATTGATATAAAAGTAGTGGATTACCCATTTAATAGCTTCTTCTTTCTACTGAAATATAGTGGGTATGAAAAGTTTTCAGACCACTTTAAATTTTTCACTCTTTGTTTCATTGCAGCCATAGGTAAATTCAAAAAAGTAAATTTTTTCTCATTAATGTACACTCTGCACCCCATCTTGACTGAAAAAAACAAAAATGTAGCAATTTTTGCAAATTTATTAAAAAAGGAAAACGGAAATATTGCATGTTCATAAGTATTCAGACCCTTTGCTCAGACACTCACATTTAAGTCATATGCTGTTCATTTCCTTTTGATCCTCCTTGAGATTGTTCTACTCCTTCATTGGAGTTCAGCTGTGTTTAATTAAACTGATAGGACTTGATTTGGAAAGGTATACATCTGTCTATATAAGACATCAGAGCTCAAAGTGCATGGCAGACCAAATGAGAATCATGTGGTCAAAGGAACTACGCAAGGAGATTAGAGACAGAATTGTGGCAAGGCACAGATCTGGCCAAGGTTACAAAAGAATTTCTGCAGTATTCAAGGTTCCTAAGAGTACAGTGGCCTCCATAATCCTTAAATGGCAGATATTTGAGACCACCATAAGTCATCTTAGACCTGGCTATCTAGCCAAACTGAGCAATCATGGGAGAAGAGACTAGGCAAGAGTGGTAAAGAAGAACCCCAATATCACTGAGGGTGAGCTCCAGAGGTGCAATAGCGACATGGGAGAAAGTTCCACAAAGTCAACCATCATTGCAGCCCTCCACCAGTCAGGCCTTTAAGGCAGAGTGGCCCACCGGAAGCCTCTTCTCAGTGCAAGACATATGAAAGCTTGCATAAGATTGCAACAAAACACACAAAGGACTCCCAGACTATAAGAAATAAGATTTTCTAGTCTGATGAGATGAAGATAGAACTTTTTGATGATAATTTTAAGTGGTATGTATGGAGAAAACCAGGCACTGCTCATCAACTGCCCAATGCAATCCCAACAGTGAAACATCGTGGTGACAGCATCATGCTATGGGAGTGTTTTTCAGGTGCAGGGACAGGATGACTGGTTGCAATTGAAGAAAACATGAATGTGACCAAGTACAGAGATATGCTGGATGAAAACGTCTTCCAGAATGCTTTGGCCCTCCGACTTTCTCGAAGGTTCACCTTCCAACAAGACAATGACCCTAAGCACAAAGCTAAAATAACAAAGAAGTGGCTTCAGAGCAACTCTGTGACCATTCTCGACTGGCCCAGCTAGAGCCCTGACCTAAACCCAATTGAGCATCTCTGGAGAGAAATGAACATGGCTGTCCACTATTGTTCACCATCCAACCTGGCGGAACTAGACAGGATCTACAAGGAAGAATGGAAGAGGATCCTTAAATCCAAGTGTGAAAAACTTGTTGCATCATTCCCAAGAAAACACATGGCTGTACTAGCTCAAAAGGGTGCTTCTACTCAATACTGAGCAAAGGGTCTGAATACTTATGATCATGAGATATTTCAGTTTTTCTTTTTTAATAAATTTGCAAACATGTCTACATTTTTGCTTTATTCAGTCAAGATGGGATGCAGTGTGTACATTAATGAGAAAAAACAGTACGTTTTTGAATTTACAAAATGGCTGCAATGAAACAAAGAGTGAAAAATGTAAAGGGGTCTGAATACTTTCCGTACCCACTGTATATCGTATATACTTGAGTATATGCCGACCCAAGTATAAGCTGAGGCCCCTAATTTTACCTCCAAAAACTGGGAAAACGTATTGACTGGAGTATAAGCTTAGGTTGGGAAATGCAGCAGCCCCCCATCCTGGTATATCTGTTCCCATTCTGGTAAATAGCCCCCCATCACAGTACATATCCCCCATCACTGTTTATAGCCCACTCATCCTGGTATATAGCCCCCATCATTGTATATAGCCCCCTCATCACTATATATAGCCCCCCATCCTGGTATATAGCCCCTCATCACTGTATATAGCCCCCCCCATCCTGTTATATAGCCACTCCATAAATGTATATAGCCTATCTCTGAAGAAGTAGCCCCTGCGACCCACTGAGCTGGGCTGGAAGCGGACCTCACTATGGAACCAGAATGTCGATCGCAGTCATTGGTACAAGAGCTCTGACTGCAGTGGAAGGCTTCACAAAAGGATGACATTTAAAGATAACTACCCTAAAGAAGACCCTTTGATGGGTCACTGACCAGCTGGAACAATACCCCTGCTAGGACCCTGCATCATGCAGGATGTAAAGTAGCTGGTTGATAGCCTTGTCATTAGTCCTGGAGCTGCCCCTGGCTTTGTGGCTAGGTAGGCCTAATTTTGATTTTCCTCTTCCCAATATTAGCATTGGTTGAGCTTACCCTGCTGGATTAGTGGGATTGCAGCTCTCGGGCTACACCTCAAACCCTTAAATGGACTGTTCCCTAAATGGTTTGTGCCCCAATATCTTGATGGCCTGTACCCCATTTTAATGGACTCTGTTGATCCTTATGGACATACTGTGCATATTTATATATGTGTGTCTTTTAGATTTATTATGAATAGAAGGTGTTAAGTGCCTATTTGAAAATTATCAGTGTTTGTACAACATAAATCTGAAAAATTACATCATGTACCAACATGTGATTTTTTAAAACTTTGCAACAGTAAAGCTTGTTCACTTCACTCCTTGTGTGCTGGACTCTTTGTGCAAAGTAAGAGGTGCTTTGATACTCCCCTACAGATGCTGGAGAACAAGCCGTAGGCCTCTGGCCTGAAGAATGCAAGAGACTATACACATTCCTGTAGAACAGGACTGGTCAACTTCAGTCCTCAAAGGCCAAAAACAGTGCATGTTTTCAGGATTTACTTAGCATTACTTAAGGTGGAATACTCACCTGTGCAGGTGATTAAATTACCACCTGTGCAAAGCTATGGAAATCCAGAAAACTTGCACTCTTTGCAACCCTTGAAGACTGGAGTTAACAACCCCCACTTTAGAAGTCTTGCCTGGGGGCAAGAGGAATCCTCGAACCCTTCCACGACAACTACGTCTCTCCCTGGAGCCTCTTACTAGCATATGGGGGATCACTGATGACGGTGTGACAAATGGTGCTATCAGAAAGATTACTGCAGTTCAGACACAAGGGGTCACACAAGGGCTATCCTGCAAGTTTGAACTGACGAAACAGGTGAAATAAAGAAGGGATGTGGTGTACCCCCTGTTTTTCATTGCCAGCTGGAGTAAAGTAAACAGAAGCAGCATGCAGGTCACTGTTGATGGCTTATTCTTGGCTGGTAATCCAAAACAGAAGTTACCCCAAGCTATTTTTTCCATTTTGTTTACTTATAAATACAAAAAATAGAAAACAACGGTGCCAATTATTTGGAATAACAGCTAAGGTAAAGCCGTGATGGGTCTGGTATTCTCAAGATGGGAAGATACATCTTTCATGGGCACTCACCATTCTAAAATTTGCAGGCTGCAACCACCGTTGCACTGGTATCTCCATAAGATATGCCTATCCTGGTGCTTCACCCTGACTGTTCCTACTGCCCTGCTGCAGTAGCAGTCAGGGTAATAGAAGGAGTTAATGACATATGAATATTGACAGCTCTGATCTACCCCTGGATTGGTAATGTGGAGGTGTCTATGATACCCCTACATTACCAATTCAGTGAGTAAATAGTTAAAAAACACAGATGAAGAAAAAAATTCTTTATTAGATAAAAAACAGAAGAAGAAAATTCCTTTATTGTAAATAAAACACACAGACAACCCGCTGTCACCCATTTGTTAAGCCGAAACATGGCCTCCAATGATAATCCACAGCGATGTCCAGGCATGGCTACATGAAGTGAGTGGAGACCATTACAGCATCCACAGATTGCAGCAGCTCGCTCTTACTAACAGATGGCTGTGAGCAGTGATGTCAGACAGTTCATCTGAGGTCACAGGTATTACCATAGTAGCTGCGGTTCAGTGTGAAGTTGGAGTCACATTGGCAAACCTCGCAATGCATTACCCTGCATGGCCACCTGCTCTCTGGACAGAAGCTTGCAGCTCCATAGGAATACGGGCAGCTGCACGTTGCTGTCATAGCAATGTAGATGTCCCAAGTATGTCTGGTGTGGCTTACTGTCGAAGCTGGGTATGTATGGGCATCATAAATGGGTAAAGGCAGGTTGTCTGTGTGTTTTATTTCTAATAAAGGATTATTGTCTGCATCTGTTTTTTAAATATTTACTCATTGGATTGGTAATGTGAGGGTATCATAGGCTCAACATTACCAATCCAGGGATTGATGTCAGGCGACGTTATCCAGCTGGCATTAAATTAAAATATCATTACCCCTTTTGCCAACGCACCAGGGCAGTGGAAGAGCAGGGGCGGTGAGCCAGTGGTAACACACCTAACGGAAGCGCCACTCGTGGGGTGACTGCAACCTGTTATTTTTCTTACAGATTTTAAAATCTATTAAGATTTTAAAGATTTCTGCGCTGTTCAAGCAGATGGATGGATAGATAGATGCATATAAAGAATGGATAATAGATAGAAATAATATATAGATGGATGAAAAGAATAGTTAGATTGATAGATAGATAGACCAGTAATTAAGACTGCAGCCCTCCGTTTTCAGATGTAGATAGCCTTTATTGGCCTTCAGGCAATGGTGTGACGGACGTTTCAGTCCCTAAGACCTTCTTCCAGCAACCACATTTTGCAAATGCTGGGCTTCTTATACATCACATTACATCTGCTCCATATTCTCCATTTTCATTATTCAATTTACAATATAAGAACAATTTACAGTCAATACCATCTTCCCCTTTAACATTAAATACTCCCCCACATGTTTCATTTCTCTATACATCATCTCCTTGTTTCTCAAGTGTATTATCATTATTTGTGGGTTCATATTACTCATATCAGGCTTAATTGGGCACTCTTTTTCACACCTTAGTCGCATAATTAGTATTTTTATCATTTCATCATGTCCCTCTGTACATACTACATGCTGCCGCTGCTCCCGGCATTACGGAAGTTCATCTGCGCATGCGCGGGCGGCCTCCGACATCAGTATCTCCATGGATACCCGGAAGTCGCGCCACTGCCATCTTGCTGCTCACGCGCATGCTCAGTGCGGCTTTTCAGTCTTCTTACACTTTTATGGTGCATTCATTATACACATCCTCCGCAATCTACTTCCTCCTTCTACAAAATGTCTCTCAAGCACCTGAATCTTTACTTTTAACACTTCATATTACTTTTTCTAATATCTATATTCAATAATACCAAGATTTAAGTGAATTATCTTAAAGTACCTTATATTAAAAGTGCCTTAGCTTTAGCCAGGATACACTGTCTCTCCTCACAGCCCCACGCTCCCTGCGGCCCCCCTGCACTTCCTGCCCCCTTCGCTCCTTCTGCCCCCCTCCGCTACTCCTGCCCCTCCTCCGCTCCCCGCGGCCCCCCTCCCTCTGCCCCTCCGTTCCCAGCGTCCCCAGAATAATAAATAATAAACCATCTATTCTCACCTGTCCACGAGTCCCCCGACGTCTCCAGCACATCCTGCCTCTAGGACCTTCCGTGATGTCACAGTCACATGACTGGTTACCGCGGTAACCGGTCATGTGACTGTGACATCACGCCAGGTCCTAGGATCAGAAGACACAGCTGGAGACGCCTGGGACTCGTGGACAGGTGAGAATAGATGGTTTATTATTTTTTATTCCGGAGGAGAGGGGAGAAAAGGGGAGCACAAGGGGAGAAGCGAGTAGAGCGGGGAGAAGAGGGGTTAACACAGAGGAGAAGCGGAGAGAATAGGGAGAAGAGGGGTTAACACAGGCGAGAAGCGGGGAGAGCAGGGGAGAAGAGGGGTTAACACAGGGGAAAAGGGGTTAACACAGGGGAGAAGAGGGGTTAACACAGGGGAGAAGAGGGGTTAACACAGGGGAGAAGAAGGGTTAACACAGGAGAGAAAAGGGGTTAACACAGGGGAGAAGAGGGGTTAACACAGGGGAGAAGAGGGTTAACACAGGGGGAGAAGAGGGGTTAACACAGGGGAAAAGAGGGGTTAACACAGGGGAGAAGAGGGGTTAACACAGGGGAGAAGCGGGGAGAGCAGGGGAGAAGAAAGGTTAACACAGGGGAAGAGGGGTTAACTCAGGGGAGAAGAGGGGTTAACACAGGGGAGAAGGGAGAAGCTGGGTTAACACAGGGGAGAAGAGGGGTTAACACAGGGGAGAAAAGGGGTTAACACAGGGGAGAAGAGTGGTTAACACAGGGGAGAAGCGGGGTTACACAGGGGAGAAGAGGGGGAAACACATGGGAGAAGCGGGGAGAGCAGAAGAGAAGAGGGGTTAACACAGGGGAGAAGAGGGGAGAGCAGGGGAGAAGAGGGGTTAACACAGGGGAGAAAAGGGGTTAACACAGGGGAGAAGTGGGGAGAGCAGGGGAGAAAAGGGGTTACCAGAGGGGAGAACGGGGGAGAGCAGGGGAGCAGAGGGGTTAACACAGGGGAGAAGCGGGGAGAGTAGGGGAAAGGTGGTTAACACAGGGGAGAAGAGGGGTTAGCACAGGGAAGAAGCGGCATTAACACAGGGGAAAAGAGGGGTTAACACAGGGGAGAAGAGGGGTTAACACAGGGGAGAAGAGGGGTTAACACAAGGGAGAAGCGGGGTTACACAGGGGAGAAGAGGGGGAAACATAGAGGAGAAGCGGGGAGAGCAGGGGAGAAGAGGGGTTAACACAGGGGAGAAGAGTGGTTAACACAGGGGAGAAGAGGGTTTAACACAGGGAGAAGTGGGGTTAACACAAGGAGAAGCGGGTTACACAGGGGAGAAGAGGGGGAAACATAGAGGAGAAGCGGGGAGAGCAGGGGAGAAGAGGGGTTAACACAGAGGAGAAGCGGGGAGAGCAGGGGAGAAGAGGGGTTAACACAGGGGAGAAGCGGGGAGAGCAGGGAGAAGAGGGGTTAACACAGGGGAGAAGCGGGGAGAGCAGGGGAGAAGAGGGGTTAACACAGGGGAGAAGAGGGTTTAACACAGTGGAGAAGTGGGGTTAACACAGGGGAGAAGAGGGTTAACACAGGGGAGAAGCGGGGAGAGCAGGGGAGAAGAGGGGTTAACACAGAGGAGAAGCGGGGAGAGCAGGGGAGAAGAGGGGTTAACACAGGGGAGAAGTGAGGTTAACACAGCGGAAAAGAGGGGTTAACACAGGGGAGAAGAGGGGTTAACAGGGGGAGAAGAGGGGTTAACACAAGGGAGAAGCGGGGTTACACAGGGGAGAAGAGGGGGAAACATAGAGGAGAAGCGGGGAGAGCAGGGGAGAAGAGGGTTAACACAGGGGAGAAGAGGGTTTAACACAGTGGAGAAGTGGGGTTAACACAGGGGAGAAGCGGGGAGAGCAGGGGAGAAGAGGGGTTAACACAGGGGAGAAGCGGGGAGAGCAGGGGAGAAGAGGGGTTAACACAGGGGAGAAGCGAGGTTAACACAGCGGAAAAGAGGGGTTAACACAGGGGAGAGAGGGGTTAACACAGGGGAGAAGAGGGGTTAACACAGGGGAGAAGCGGGGTTAACACGGGAGAAGAGGGGTTAACACAGGGGAGAAGCGGGGAGAGTAGGGGAGAAGAGGGGTTAACACGGGGTAGAAGCGGGAAGAGCAGGGAGAAAAGGGGTTAACACAGGGGAGACGAGGGGTTAACACAGGAGAAGCGGGGCGAGCTGGAGAGAAGCGGGGTTAACACAGGGGAGAATAGGGGTTAACACAGGGGAGAAGAGGGGTTAACACAGAAGAGAAGCGAGGTTAACACGAGGAGAAGAGGGGTTAACACAGGGGGGAAGAGCTGTTAACACAGGGGAGAAGCGGGTTAACACAGGGGAGAAGCAGGGAGAGCAGGGGAGAAGAGGGGTTAACACAGGGGAGAAGCGGGGTTAACACAGGGGAGAAGTGGAGTTAACACAGGGGAGAAGAGGGGTTAACACTGGAGAAGCGGGGTTAACACAGGGGAGAAGAGGGGTTAACACAGGGAGAAGGGGTTAACACAGGGGAAAGCGGGGTTAACACAGGGGAGAAGAGGGGTTAACACAGGGAAGAAGCGGGGTTAACACGGGGAGAAGAGGGTTAACACAGGGGAGAAGAGGGTTAGCACAAGGAAAAGCGGGGTTACACAGGGGAGAAGAGGGGGAAACATAGGGGAGAAGCGGGGAGACCAGGGGAGAAGAGGGGTTAACACAGGGGAGAAGAGGGGTTAACACAGGGGAGAAGAGGGGTTAACACGGGAGAAGTGGGGAGAGCAGGGGAGAAAAGGGGTTAACACAGGGGAGAAGCGGGGAAAGCAGGGGACAAGAGGGGTTAACACAGGGGAGAAGCGGGGAGAGCAGGGGAGAAGAGTGGTTAACACAGGGGAGAAGAAGGGATAACACAGGGGAGAAGCGGGGTTAACACAGGGGAGAAGAGGGGTTAACACAGGGGAGAAGCGGGGCGAGCTGGGGAGAAGCCCCCCCACCACCATCCCAATCCCCCGCCACTATCCTGCCCCGCTGGCTCCATCCTGCCCCCACCCCCGCATCAATCCTGCCTCGCCGGCTCCATCCTGCACCCCACCACCATCCTGCCCCCCCGCCACCATCCTGCCCCACCGACTCCATCATGCCCCCCCGTCAACATCCTGTCCCGCCAGCTCCATCCTGCCCCCCCACCACCATCCTGCCCCACCGGCTCCATCCTGCCCCCCCCCCCCCCCCGTCACCATCCTGCTCCGCCAGCTCCATCCTGCCCCCCCACCACCATCCTGCCCCACCGGCTCCATCCTGCCCCCCCCCGTCACCATCCTGCCCCGCCAGCTCCATCCTGCCCCCCCACCACCATCCTGCCTTGCCGGCACCATCCTGCCCCCCCGCCACCATCCTGCCCCACCGGCTCCATCATGCCCCCCCGTCACCATCCTGCCCCGCCAGCTCCATCCTGCCCCCCCCCCACCATCCTGCCTTGCCGGCACCATCCTGCCCCCCCGCCACCATCCTGCCCCACCGGCTCCATAATGCCCCCCGTCACCATCCTGCCCCGCCAGCTCCATCCTGCCCCCCACCACCATCCTGCCCCGCCAGCTCCATCCTGCCCCCCCACCACCATCCTGCCTTGCCGGCACCATCCTGCCCCCCCACCACCATACTGATCCCCCCCACCATCATCCTGCCCCACCGGCTCCATCCTGCCCCCCCCCCGCATCTATCCTGCCCTGCCGGCTCCATCCTGCCCCGCCGGCTCCATCCTGCACCCCCACCACCATCCTGCCCCCCCCCCACCATCCTGCCCCGCCGGCTTCATCCTGCCCCCGCGCTCCATCCTGCCCTGCTTGCTCCATCCTGCCCCGCTTGCCACCATCCTGCCATGCCGGCTCCATCCTGCACCCCGACCACCATCCTGCTCTTCCAGCTCCATCCTGCACCCCGACCACCATCCTGCCCACCCCGCCACCATCCTGCCCCGCTGGTTCCATTCTGCCTTCCTGCCACCATCCTGCCCCACCGGCTCCATCCTGCCCCCCACCACCATCCTGCCCTGCCAGCTCCATCCTGCCCCGCCGGCTCTATCCTGCCCCCCCGTCACCATCCTGCCCCGCTGGCTCCATCCTGCCCCCCGCCACCATCCTGCCCCGCAAGCTCCATCCTGCCCCCCCACCACTGTCCTGCCCCCACCCCCACCATCCTGCCCCCCTGCCACCATCCTGCCCCGCCGACTCCATCCTGCCCCGCTCGCCACCATCTTGCTCCACAGGCTCCATCCTGTCCCCCCCATCACCATCCTGATCCCCCCGCCACCATCCTGATCCCCCCCGCCACCATCGTTCCCCCGCCATCTCCATCCTGCCCCGCTTGCTCAATCCTGCCCCGCTCGCTCCATCCTGCCCCCCCGACACAATCCTGCCCGCCTCCCCCTCAGCTGATGAGTTTCCCAAGCAACGACAGGTCCTAAAGACCTGTAGGACCTAGAACACGGAGGTGGAGTGAGCCGGCGGACAGGTGAGTATCCTCACTGAGGATTTTTTTATTTTTACTTTTACTGTGGAGGACCGGGGGCCAGGAGGAGCGGGGGGCCGCGGGGAGCGGAGTATCGCCATATACCATAGTGCTGCTATACATGTACTATAATGTATCGCCATATACCATAGCGCTGCTATACATATACTGTAGTGTACGGCCATATACTATAGTGCTGCTATACATGTACTGTAATGTACCGCCATATACCATAGTGCTGCTATACATGTACCGCCATATACCATAGCGCTGCTATACATGTACTGTAATGTACCAACATATACTATAGTGCTGCTATACATGTAATGTAATGTACCACCATATACTATAGTGCTGCTATACATGTACTGTAATGTACCACCATATACTATAGTGCTTCTATACATGTGCTGTAATGTACCACCATATACCATAGCGCTGCTATATATACGGTATATATATATATATATATATATAAAACGAAAAAAAAAGGGGAGACGAGGGGTTAACACAGGAGAAGCGGGGCGAGCTGGAGAGAAGCGGGGTTAACACAGAAGAGAAGCGAGGTTAACACGAGGAGAAGAGGGGTTAACACAGGGGGGAAGAGCTGTTAACACAGGGGAGAAGCGGGTTAACACAGGGGAGAAGCGGGGAGAGCAGGGGAGACGAGGGGTTAACACAGGGGAGAAGCGGGGTTAACACAGGGGAGAAGTGGAGTTAACACAGGGGAGAAGAGGGGTTAACACTGGAGAAGCGGGGTTAACACAGGGGAGAAGAGGGGTTAACACAGGGGAGAAGAGGGGTTAACACAGGGGAGAAGCGGGGTTAACACAGGGGAGAAGAGGGGTTAACACAGGGAAGAAGCGGGGTTAGCACAAGGGAAAAGCGGGGTTACACAGGGGAGAAGAGGGGGAAACATAGTGGAGAAGCGGGGAGAGCAGGGGAGAAGAGGGGTTAACACAGGGGAGAAGAGGGGTTAACACAGGGGAGAAGAGGGGTTAACACGGGAGAAATGGGGAGAGCAGGGGAGAAAAGGGGTTAACACAGGGGAGAAGCGGGGAAAGCAGGGGACAAGAGGGGTTAACACAGGGGAGAAGCGGGGAGAGCAGGGGAGAAGAGTGGTTAACACAGGGGAGAAGAAGGGATAACACAGGGGAGAAGCGGGGTTAACACAGGGGAGAAGAGGGGTTAACACAGGGGAGAAGCGGGGCGAGCTGGGGGAAGCCCCCCACCACCATCCCAATCCCCGCCACTATCCTGCGCCGCTGGCTCCATCCTGCCCCACCCCCGCATCAATCCTGCCTCGCCGGCTCCATCCTGCACCCCACCACCATCCTGCCCCCCCGCCACCATCCTGCCCCACCGGCTCCATCATGCCCCCCCCGTCACCATCCTGTCCCGCCAGCTCCATCCTGCCCCCCCACCACCATCCTGCCCCACCGGCTCCATCCTGCCCCCCCCCCCCGTCACCATCCTGCCCCGCCAGCTCCATCCTGCCCCCCCACCACCATCCTGCCCCACCGGCTCCATCCTGCCCCCCCCGTCACCATCCTGCCCCGCCAGCTCCATCCTGCCCCCCCACCACCATCCTGCCTTGCCGGCACCATCCTGCCCCCCCCGCCACCATCCTGCCCCACCGGCTCCATCATGCCCCCCCGTCACCATCCTGCCCCGCCAGCTCCATCCTGCCCCCCCCCCACCATCCTGCCTTGCCGGCACCATCCTGCCCCCCGCCACCATTCTGCCCCACCGGCTCCATCATGCCCCCCCGTCACCATCCTGCCCCGCCAGCTCCATCCTGCCCCCCACCACCATCCTGCTCCACCGGCTCCATCCTGCCCCCCCGTCACCATCCTGCCCCGCCAGCTCCATCCTGCCCCCCCACCACCATCCTGCCTTGCCGGCACCATCCTGCCCCCCCACCACCATACTGATCCCCCCCACCATCATCCTGCCCCACCGGCTCCATCCTGCCCCCCCCCGCATCTATCCTGCCCTGCCGGCTCCATCCTGCCCCGCCGGCTCCATCCTGCACCCCCACCACCATCCTGCACCCCGACCACCATCCTGCCCCCCCACCACCATCCTGCCCCGCCGGCTTCATCCTGCCCCGCCGGCTCCATCCTGCCCTGCTTGCGCCATCCTGCCCCGCTTGCCACCATCCTGCCATGCCGGCTCCATCCTGCACCCCGACCACCATCCTGCTCTTCCAGCTCCATCCTGCACCCCGACCACCATCCTGCCCACCCCGCCACCATCCTGCCCCGCTGGTTCCATTCTGCCTTCCTGCCACCATCCTGCCCCACCGGCTCCATCCTGCCCCCCACCACCATCCTGCCCTGCCAGCTCCATCCTGCCCCGCCGGCTCTATCCTGCCCCCCCGTCACCATCCTGCCCCGCTGGCTCCATCCTGCCCCCCGCCACCATCCTGCCCCGCAAGCTCCATCCTGCCCCCCCACCACTGTCCTGCCCCACCCCCACCATCCTGCCCCCCTGCCACCATCCTGCCCCGCGGACTTCATCCTGCCCCGCTCGCCACCATCTTGCCCCGCCGGCTCCACACTGCCCCACCCGCTCCATCCTGCCCCGCTTGCTCCATCCTGCTCTACAGGCTCCATCCTGTCCCCCCATCACCATCCTGATCCCCCGCCACCATCCTGATCCCCCCCGCCACCATCGTTCCCCCGCCATCTCCATCCTGCCCCGCTTGCTCCATCCTGCCCCGCTCGCTCCATCCTGCCCCCCCCGACACAATCCTGCCCGCCTCCCCCCCTCAGCTGATGAGTTTCCCAAGCAACGACAGGTCCTAAAGACCTGTAGGACCTAGAACACGGAGGTGGAGTGAGCCGGCGGACAGGTGAGTATCCTCACTGAGGATTTTTTTATTTTTACTTTTACTGTGGAGGACCGGGGGCCAGGAGGAGCGGGGGGCCGCGGGGAGCGGAGTATCGCCATATACCATAGTGCTGCTATACATGTACTATAATGTATCGCCATATACCATAGCGCTGCTATACATATACTGTAGTGTACGGCCATATACTATAGTGCTGCTATACATGTACTGTAATGTACCGCCATATACCATAGTGCTGCTATACATGTACCGCCATATACCATAGCGCTGCTATACATGTACTGTAATGTACCAACATATACTATAGTGCTGCTATACATGTGCTGTAATGTACCACCATATACCATAGCGCTGCTATACATGTAATGTAATGTACCACCATATACTATAGTGCTGCTATACATGTACTGTAATGTACCACCATATACTATAGTGCTTCTATACATGTGCTGTAATGTACCACCATATACCATAGCGCTGCTATATATACCGTATTTTTCGCTTTATAAGACGCACCTGATTATAAGACGCACCCCCAAATTTGGTGAAGGAAAAGAGGAAAAAATTATTTTTAATGTTAAATGGGGTCCGTCTTATAATGTCAATGTCCGTCTTACAAATCATATAGTGTATATGTCCCTCATAGCCCCCTCTTCCTGGTACATGGTCCCTCATCCTTGGATATAGCCCCACATCCTAGATATGGCCCCCTTATTCTGGTTACAGCTGGCACACGTCCCCAAGTGATGGTACACCCCCCCAGGGTTGGCACCCCCCCCCCAGGGCTAGCACACATCCCCCATGGCTGCCACATGCCTCCCAGGGCTGGCACACGTCCCCCAGGGCTGGCACACGCACACGCTCCCCAGGGCTGGCACAAGTCCCCCAGGGCTGGCACAAGTCCCCCAGGGCTGGCACAAGTCCCCCAGGGCTGACACATGCCCCCCAGGGCTGGCACACGTTCCCCCAGGGCTGGCACATGCCCCCCAGGGCTGGCACAAGTCCCCCAGGGCTGACACATGCCCCCCAGGGCTGGCACACGTCCCCCAGGGCTGGCACACGCTCCCCAGGGCTGGCACAAGTCCCTCAGGGCTGGCACACGTCCCCCAGGGCTGGCACACGTCCCCCAGGGCTGGCACACACCCCCCAGGGCTGGCACAAGTCCCCCAGGGCTGGCACATGCCCCCCAGGGCTGGAACACGTTCCCCCAGGGCTGGCACATGCCACCCAGGGCTGGCACACGTTCCCCCAGGGCTGGCACATGCCACCCAGGGCTGTGTATATGCCCCCATCCTGAATATTTGCCCTCATCCTGTTATGTCCCCCCATCTTCTTTATGTGCCCCCATCCCCTGTATGGGTCATTCCATGTCAAGTGATCCAAAAATGAATATTTTTTTTCCCTGACGTCCTCAGATTTTTTAAATTTTTTTACTATATGAAGAACAACTTTATCTAATTACAAAAAAAAAGTTTTGAATTTTTTTCTTTATCAGTTAATTTTTTACAGATTTTTAAAGTTTTAAAAAAGTGCGAATTTTGGCCTGGTATGGCTTTACATTTTCTATCATATCTCGGGCTAGAAATAAGATAGAGAAACAAAATAAACACCAATCTACTCAGAACTGTCCAGGCTTTCATCAGATATGTCACAAGAGGATCTTTGTTAATATTTTACCCATGTGATCCCAAGCGCAAAACTTTAAAACGCATTTCTGAAAAATCGGCGCGCTTTAAATATTTCAAAAACTGCCCATGTGTCTGCTTTGCTCTTAGCCACATCTGTACCAAATTTCAAGTTGGGATCGCAATGGGATCATATTTTAACATATTTTACTAGCAATAGCGTCAATGGGTCATTCCATATCAAGTGATCTAAATATGAATATTTTTTTTTACCTGACGTCTTTAGATTTTTTTTTTTTTTTTTTCCTTTATGAAGTACTACTTTAGTTAATTACAAATTAAAAGTTTAGAATTTTTTTCTTCATCAGTTAATTTTTTACAGATTTTTAAAGTTTAAAAAAAGGGTGAATTTTGGCCTGGTATGACTGTACATTTTTTTTATCTCAGGCTAGAAATAAGATAATGAAGTGGGAGAGGCATCATTTTACTCAGAACGGTAACAGCTTTCATTTGAGATGTTACAAGACTATGTTTCTTTATATCAAATTCAAACTATTGACGGGCAATTGTGAAAAAATGACTGATTGTGTTCTTGGTGATTTTTGAATTGACTCTATAATAGTTAAATATTTTGCACTTAGGTCCAATGAATGCGTCCATGGGGTCAAGCTGGGACAGAGTCATCACAAATTAGCCTTATTTGCAGATGACCTACTACTTTACATCTCCCAGCACCTGGTCTCCATCCCTTCGGTCTTAATGGAGTTTGAACGGTTCGGACAATTGAGCAACTTTAAAGTGAATTGCTCCAAAACCGAGGCACTCAATATTTCTTTGCCTGGAGAATTGGTTTCTCATCTATCTAAACAGTTCCCATTTAAATGGAAAGTAGAAGCCATTAAGTACTTGGGAGTCCTTATACCAAAAGATCTTAAACAAATATTCATTTTAAATTATCAACCCCTTTTGACTAACGCGGAATCGGCATTTACCTCCTATAGACAATTAAAGCTATCCTGGTTCGGGAGAATAAACGTAGTCAAGATGGATGTCTTGCCCCGACTCTTATATACTTTTCAGACAGTTCCTGTTCTATTGGATAGAGGCTTCCTCTCCAAAATGCAATCTATGATCCTTAGATTTGTCTGGGGGGACAAGAGGTCCAGATTGCGAATGAATATCCTATCCTTGCCCAAGACCAGAGGAGGGGTTGGACTACCCAACATACGAGCGTACTTTGTGGCTTCCTCTCTTGTTAGAGCTCTGGATTGGCATTATCATGCGTCCTCCAAGAAATGGGTAGGGGTGGAGCAAGAGGGTTTGGGGATTCCGCTGAAACACCTGGTTTGGATTTCCCCTAAAGACTCCACAGACCTAGTACCTTTGACAGACATGACCAGAAACACCTTGAAGGTATGGCACCTAGTGACGAAAACCCTCCGCTTAAACGACAGACTTAGCCGTTTGACTCCCCTTTTTTCCAACCCATCTTTCCCACCCAGATTTGACAGGCAGAGATTTTTATGTTGGCGGATTGTGGATGACACCCGAGTAGGACAGACTCTGTCCAGTGGTGGTTTGCCCCCGATGGCAGAGCTACAACTCAAAGAACCTACGAGACCTCTTAAGTGATTCGAATTTCTCCAATACAGAGCATACTTATATTCAGCTGACCACTCTTGCAGGGTAAGATTGACGCCCAACGTATTGGAGAGGTTATTCCAACTGGAGGCTCCACCGAGGCGCAAAATATCAGTTCTATACCAGGCCTTAGGGTCCATGAGAGAGCAGGGCACCCTTTACTTCCAACGTGCTTGGGAGAGGGAATTGGGGTGTAGCATTTCAGAAGCTAATTGGCAGAAATGCTTTAGATTTACTCACTCACTAGCTAGCGCTTGTTCTGCACAAGAAAGAAGCTATAAGCTGCTCACTAGATGGTACTTGTGCCCGACGACACTCCGGAACATGTTCCCTGGAACCCCTGATACCTGCTGGCGCTGTGGGGAAGAGAAGGGTACAATGATACACATTTGGTGGAGTTGTGGGGAAATCCGGCGGTTCTGGTCTGAGGTTTTCAATGCATACGCCCGGATAACAGGTAAACAAGCCGAATGCTGCCCAGAATCGGCAATGTTATCCATTTTTCCAGGTCCTATTGGGCTACAGAAGAGGGATATTCTCCGCTTTTGCATCTCGGCTGCTCGTGCTGTGATCCCGAGGTTCCGGAAATCAAGCCGGGCTCCATCTCTACTTGATTGGTTCAAAGAATTGATGGACATATATCAAATGGAGGAGCTCGCAGCTGATGCGTCGGGATCTCGGAACAAATTCTTAGGGATTTGGGTTGAATGGATTCTTTTTCACCACTCTGCAGAATTTAGGAGTATCTTTTCCAGCACAGATAATATGGCTCGACCTCTGACTGTTGGGGAGCCAGTGGGATGAGTACCCTTTCTCCTTCCCATACCTCACCCGTCCCCCCCCTCCTTTTTTTCTTTTTTTCTTACGTGGCTTTTCTTTCCCAGTATAACTTTTTCTAATGGTTTTTGTTTCTCTTCTCTCTCTCTCTTCTTTTCTATCTCTCTTTTCTTCCCATCTGATACATTCAGTCTAGGTATTTCCTTTCTACACCTATACCTTCAGAATTCTAGTGAACATTAAACAGGTATCGGAAACTCTGAGCTGTGAGTAGATCATTAATATTTCGGCCTTCCTTTCCGGTACACCAGTCGATAGACTATTCCAACTAGGCCTCAACGGGTAATGACCCACTTACGTGGTCAACCTGTTAGAAGGGGCCAAGTGATAAAAATCATTCTGCTGGGGCTGCTTGTCCCCTTGACATCAGAACATCTCAAAACCCTGAGAAAGGTTGTATACTTGAGTGTTTGGAATTATATTTAGATTGTAGTATATATTGCACCAGAGATAAGCGCAAAAGTAAATTTGCAGCTTATCTTAAAGTTACTAATAACTTTGTGAATTCTCTTTTTGTATATTTTATATGTCTCAAGATTTTGTTAAAAGATTGAATGTATGTCTTTCATATGTTTTTTCAAAATTTAATAAAAATGAGATTAACCATAGTTAAATATTTTAAAATATGATCCCATCACGATCCCAACTTGAAATTTGGTACAGATGTGGCTAAGAGCATAAAAGACACATGGGCAGTTTTGGAAAATTTTTATTAAAACGTTTTTTCGGAAATGCGTTTCAAAATGTTGCGTTTGCATTCGCATGGGTAAAAAATTAAAATTAACAAATATACTCTTGTGACATATCTGGTAAAAGCCTGGACAGTTCTGAGTAGAATGGTGTTTATTTTGTTTCTCTATCTTATTTCTAGCCCGAGATATAAAAATGTAAAGCCATACCAGGCCAAAATTCACCCTTTTTTTAAACTTTAAAAATCTGTAAAAAATTAACTGATGAAGAAAAAAATTCCAAACTTTTAATTTGTAATTAACTAAAGTAGTACTTCATAAAGGAAAAAAAAAATAAAAATCTAAAGACGTCAGGTAAAAAAAAATATTCATATTTAGATCACTTGATATGGAATGACCCATTGACGCTATTAATAGTAAAATATGTTAAAATATGATCCCATTGCGATCCCAACTTGAAATTTGGTACAGATGTGGCTAAGAGCAAAGCAGACACATGGGCAGTTTTTGAAATATTTAAAGCGCGCCGATTTTTCGGAAACACGTTTTAAAGTTTTGCGCTTGCGATCACATGGGTAAAATATTAACAAAGATCCTCTTGTGACATATCTGATGAAAGCCTGTATAGTTCTGAGTAGATTGGTGTTTATTTTGTCTCTCTATCTTATTCCTAGCCTGAGTTATGAGGAGAAACGTAAAGGCAGGCAACAGCGAAATTCACACTTTTTCCGAACTTTGAAAATCATTTTAAAAAAAAATAAATTTTTTAAAAAATTTTTCTCTTCACATTTTGCATTGTCTGACATGCTATTATCAAATAACAAAATCTCAAAAGAATTAAAAATATAGAGGTAATAATCATTGGTTCACTTGACATGGAATGACCCGTATATGGCCTTACCGATGGTGGCCGGTTCCGGAGGGTGAGGGGCACAGGTGTAGGACCGGAGCTGTACAGATATACCGGCAGCAGCGAGCGCTGGGCGCCGCCATGTTTGTTTGTGGGCGGCTGCATTCACTATATGCAGCCAGCAACATAGACTTCAACAAAATGGCCGCGCCCATAGAGGAGACCCGCGGCCAATTTGCAGTGTCTACCTCTACCGGCCGGCTGCACATACTGAATGCAGCCGCCCACAAAAAACATGGCGGCGCCCAGCCCTCGCTGCCACCGGTGTTCCCCCGCACCTACGGTCCTACACCCGTGCCCCTCACCCTCCGGAACCTGCCCCCGGCACCCCCGCTTGGCACCCGCACCCCCCCGGCCCGGTAATGTGATATTAAATTTTACATTTTTTTTTTTTTAACATTCTCTTTTTAAGACGCACCCCCGTTTCCCCCTACAGTTTGGGGGAAACAAAAGTGCGTCTTAAAAAGCGAAAAATACGGTATAATATATATATATATATATATATATATATATATATATATATATATAAAACGAAAAAAACTGCACAGCACTCACAGACCAGTGTGAACTGGTGCAAGCAGGGACACAGAGATATATATATATATAGTAGAAAAAATTCCTTGCAGCACACAGCTATCACCAATGTTGCATAATGCTATAAGCCATGTAGTTCACTCACGTTGACTGAACAAGTTGTGTCAGTCGCAGTATGTCAACTACATACATATTCTAGAGTACCCGATGCGTTAGAATCGGGCCACCATCTAATGTGATTATAAGAACTATTTTAAATATATATCATTAGAGGAATGATTTTTATTTTTATTGTGTTTTTATTTATTGTCATCTTCTTCCATAAAGGCTCAGTTTAACCCAAGCTTTTTCATAGATGGTTATTATACCAATCTACTAATTTTTTCAGTCACTTCCCCTTTCTTACATATTATATTACACGGGGTATTTCTTTATTCTTAATAATGTCCTATAGTGTTCCACTTTTCTGTGGTTTAAACACTACACTTTTCAGTATATAGTTTTGAGGTGTATATACCTCTCTCATCTGCTCCTGCCCAAAGTACAGATCTTACATTTATATATAGATTATATATACCCTTCTTTCTCCAATGGGTACTGTGAGTGATTTATTTGTTTAAGATATGTATAATTTTCCCTATTTAATATTATTCCTCTTACTTATTCTACATATATATATATACAAAGATGTGTTCTTATAATTTACGATTTCTTTTATTAATTACTGTGCATTAAAAATATTGATACATTAAAACCGTGTTTAAAGTACAATAAAGTGCTTCATATGCCTAATGTGCATTAAAGTGCTTAAACAGATATAATCAGGCCGTAACTTACGGAGGGTGATTTTTATTTAAAAATGGGGGTGGTATGATATAATGAACAATTTTTTATGTGCGACTTGTGCCTTGAGTGTCCAATTCTTTCCTGTATTTTTCATTCCTGTGCAATAAAAAGGAAGAAATTTATTAAAAAAGTGATTATTTACATCATACTACAAAAAGTGGTCACTTTACACAGAATCAGATGTTAATCAAACCTTAAAGGATATACTGCAGCTTGTAATCTATGTTCAGTCCCCCAGGCTTTAATGTCCCCAATCTGTGTATCCACTGGAGCTCTTTAGTCTTCAAAATTTTAACCCTATCCCCTCCTCTCCTTAATGGGGGTAACGCAGCTATCAGTCTAAACCTTAAATCCATTTCTGTGTGTTTTACTTCAAAGAAATGTTTAGGGACCGGTAAATTAAGGGTTCTCTTTCAGATGCTATAGCGGTGTTGATTTATTCTGGTCTTAACATCCAGGGTGGTTTCCCAATTTACCCCATTTTGCATGGGCACTCCAGTATGTAAATTACATGATCTGAGTTGCATGTTAATAGATGTTGGATTTTATATTGGGCTCCTGTGACTGGGTCCCCTTTTAACATCAAATTGCAATTAATACAATTTACACAAGGAAAACATCCTGTTCTTTTATTTCCTGTCAAAGTACTCTGTTTAGACACTTTTAAAGGCCCTATGTCTGATTTCACCAGGGTGTCCTTTAAATTCCTTCCTCTCCTATAAGCTATTAAGGGAGGGTTTTTATACTCTTCTATATACGGCAAACATCTTCCAAGCATCCCCCGATGTTTTGTTATTATCCTCACCACCTTTCTAGTTTCTTCCCCATAGGTTAGAATTAAAGGGATTCTATTTTTGTTGTCTTTTGTTACTGTAGGTTGTTTTGCCTTCTCTCTCTGTTCTCGCAAAATTTTATTTTCCTATTTACCCTTCTTATTTGACTTTGTGGAATTGAGTTTTTCATTTTTATTGGGTGACTACTCTCGTAGTGCAATAGTTTGTTCTTGTCGGTAGTTTTCACATGGAGTCTAGTCTCGATATTTTCACCTGTCAACATTACCTTTACATCCAAAAATTAAATTTCAGTGTGTGAACTGACCATGGTGAATTTTATTGTTTCATCGATGGTATTCATGAATCTCAAAAAATCACTCAATTCATTTTCTGTGCCTCTCCATATCAAGAAGATGTCATCTATGTATCTCCACCACCTCTCCCCTCGGCAGAAGTGGTGGGATACATAGACACACCTCTCTTCTAATGACGCCATTACTGCTCCTGCATACGAGCACGCCATCTTTGCCCCATTGCGATACCCATAATTTGCAGATAGTACACGTCCCCAAACATGAAATAGTTTTGCCTTAATACAATTTCTAGCAGTTCAATTATAAATTGCTTGCACTGGTCTGAGTATTCTGTTCCTTCAAGGTATTCTCTTATGACCTCTATACCCATCTCGTGTGTAATGGACGTGTACAATGAGGTGACATCACAGGACACTAATATCACCGGAGCCTCTACTGTGTATCCTTTCAATTTTGTTAAAAAGTCTCCTATATCCTGAATGTACGACCTGGCCTTAGATGGAAAAGGATGTAAGATTTTTTTTAGGAATGTTCTCATATTATAAAAAATGGAATCAATCCCGGCCACTATGGGCCTCCCAAGGAGATTGACCAGAAACGTACGCACCTTTGGAATCAGGTATAACATAGGGGTGACTGGATTTTTTACAATGAGATAATCATACGATTTCTCATCCACTTTCCCTGCTCTTTTTCCTTCATCTAACACTCTCATTATATTCCTCTGTATGTAAAATTTCGGATTTCTATCCAGTGCTCTATAGACTTGCTGATCTTGTAATTGTCTCTCTGCTTCTTTTAGGTATGTTCCCTTGTCCATGATGACAACCGCTCCCACCTTATATGCAGGCTTCACTATTAGGCTGTCATCATGGACAAGTTCTTGCATACCTTGTATCTGCTCTGTTGTTGCATTGGGGTTAATTAACTCCGTTTTTGTTATTCTCCTTAAAGCTTCAACTTCCTTTTTTACAACTACTATAAAGGCTTCTACCGCTGGGATGCTATCTCCTGGCACATAATCACTTTTTTTCTTTAAACCCAATTCATGCATATTCAATTCACTTTGTTTTGCTTCTATTTCCCTGTTTTTACCATGGAAATGACATTTCAATTTTACATTTCTTAAAACCTGATATAACTCCCGTTCTACAGTAAACCAATCTACATGAGTTGTTATGCAGTATGACAGTCCTTTACTTAATATTTCCATTTTAGCATTTGTCAAAGGTTTACCGGTTAAGTTGACCACTAGTTCAGTTCCTTCTGCGGGCTTTGTTGTTGTCCCTTGGTTTTTTCTTTCTTCTTTTTGCTGGTGGTGTTGCCTCCTCCCTCCTCGATAGATAGATAAATGGATATAAAAACAGAAAAAAACTGCATAGCACTCAAGACATAAGGTGAACTGGTGCCAGCAGGGACGCTGGATCAAACAACTAGAAAAAATTCCTCTGCAGCACTCAGCTACTACCAGTAATACACACATGCTAACAAGCGGTATATGAGTAAAAAATTAAAAACTTACGTTTTTTTCAAAAAACTCAATATTCTTATTTTTTATTTTCTGGGGTTCTTGGTACATACATTGGCCAATGTCTGTTTGCTCATCAACCACGACACGGTGACCTCAGGTCTGATGAGTCCTATGCTGACATCCCTGTCCTCCTTGTCCTCCCTGTCCCACTTCTTTGAAAAAACTTAAGTTTTTAATTTTTTTCCTCATATACAGCTTGTTAGCATGTGTGCATTATTGGTAGTAGCTCAGTGCTGCAAAGAAATTTTTTCTGGTAGATAAATAGATATACAGATCGAAAGAATAGATAATTACATACGTACGTACATACATAGATACATGCAAAATGATTAAATAATGTCCCACCTCCCTATATTTTGTAAGCTTTCACCCTTAAGTGTCATTCATGTGGCATTAAAGGGTTATTTAGGCATGTATTTAGCTAAAAATATTCAGTTAATAAGAAAAAAATGGCATAGGTTCACCCAATTTTGGAAAACCAGCTAATGTAACGCTAATAGCTGGGTTCTGGTATTCACAGGGTGCAAAGGGCCATGGTTATTGGCCCTCACCAGCCTACAAATAGCAGGCCACAGCTGCCCCAGAACTGGTGCCTCCCTTAGATACGCCTTCCTGCTTCCCTGGTGCATTGCCAAATGGGGTAAAATAAGGGGTTAATGACAGTTGAAAATTGACAGTTGTCATCAAACCTTGGATTGGAAATGTTCAGGCTTCTATTAAACTAATACATCACAAATTCTATAAGGAAATAGTTAAAAAACCAACAGACAAATAAAATCCTTTATTTGAAATAAATCACGCAGACACCCTTTTCTACCCATTTATTAACCCCAAACATACTCTCTGATGGTAAATCCAGAATGATGTCCCTTGAAGGTTCTCAGCTCTGCTACATGGCAATGATCGAATACCTTATAGTGACGGCTCATCACTAACAACACTTACACTGACTGCATGAAGAGAAAAGAAGAGGGTTGTGTGTGTGTTTTATTTAAAATAAAGGATTTTTCTTATTTTTTTTAACTACTGTATAAACTCGAGCATAAGTCAAATTTTTCAGCACATTTTTTTTGCTAAAAAATGCCCCCTCGGCTTATACTCGAGTCAGACTCAGAGTCAGAGTTTACAGTAGGGGGATGAGGGCCATGTACTGGTATGGGTGATGAGTGCTATATACCAGGCTGGGGGATGATATAACAGGATGTGGGGCTGCTGCATTACCCATCCTAGACATATAATCAGACATCCTAGACATATAAACCAGTTTTTTTGTGGTAAAATTAGGGGCTTCGGTTCATATTGAGTTCTGAATTAAATAGTTCATTTTTTTGTGTGCACTAGGATGGGGGCTTTGTGATGAGAAAACCATGTACCAGGATGGGTGAGGCTATATAGCAGGATGGAGATGAAGGCTATGTACCAGGATAGGTATGAGGGCTATGTACCAGGATGGGAGATGAGAGTTATGTAGCAGGCTGGGGGATGATATAGCAGGATCGGGGGCTGCTGCATTTCCCAACCTAAGCTTTTACTCGAGTCAATAATTTTCCCAGTTTTTTCGTGGTAAATACTTGAGTATATATGGTATTTACTCAGTGGGTTGGTTATGGGCATGTCTCATAGATGCTTGTCATTACCAATGTAAGGCTTGATGACAGCTTTCAATTCTCAGCTGCTGTTATCCTAATTTTCACCAGGGCAATGAGAAGAGCCGGGTAAAGCGCCCGTATTTTCCATTTCTAGTGAATGCAGCATATCTGGGGCGACTGCCTTTTGGTACTCTTTCCCTGCGGGGGTCATTTACTATTTGCCTCCCCAGGGTGAAAAAAACAAACCCCAGCTGTGTGCTTTATCTTGGCTGGTATGAAAATTGGGGGGGTCCCCACGACAATTATTTTCAATTATTTATTTAGTTTTATACTGCACTTCACAACCCAGTAAGCTACTGTTTATGGCCAACAATTACAGATGAAAGCAGAGAAGGTGGGCAGGCAAAGTCTGACTTTAACCAATCATGGATATGTGTGGCAGGGGAAGCAGTGAATATGTATGAGGTTAATGAGCGGGCCGAGAAGCAGACTGATACTTGGTAAGTATAATAGTCTTGCACTCGTTGGAAATAATAAAATGCTGAAGATTTAAAACTGCCGTGAGTGCCGATCATTTTCCTTCAATTGCTTGGACTCTGTTAGTGGCTCTTGCTTGTATCGTGCACTGCTTGCACAACTGCCTTTAAAGGTGTAAGGATAAAATTAGTTGGGCCAGCTCAGGTCCAAAGATTGTGGTGCCTGGTCTCTTGCTGGTTTGATTAATATTCTAGGAATATTCTAGGAAGCTAATGGCTTAAATGGCTTTTGGTGGTGCCAAAACAGCATGGCTCCACCGTACAACGGTTTGAGCTGTGTTTGGCATCTTTTGGACCCCTTTGATGGTGTTTTCTATGCCTTTGATTTTAACTCCCATTGATTCAAATGGTATTCAGAAAGTTCGCCAAGCTATTTGGTAAAGTTCTGAAAGCTTGGTGAACCGAACTGAACTTCAAAGGTTCACTTTTCTCTAAAACAGATACACTGACAGCGGTGATATGATGAATAATGTAAATCTAATCTGACTACTAAAATGTTTTTTTATAAAAGAAGGTATTGAAAAATTCTCTCACACAAGAGGATAAATCTTTGATCACTGTGCCAGGGGCGTAACTACATTAGGTACAGAGGCTGCAATTACACCTGGGCCCTGAAGCCTAAAGGGGCCCCAAAAGTCCCTTTGGCCTATAGAAAAATACTAATGCTAATAAAGATTTGCAATAATTGGGGCCCCGTTGGAGCTTTCGCATCGGGGCCCATGAACTTTGAGTTACGCCACTGCAGTGTGCCCATGATCCTATTCCATACTGCCAAATATAAAGAATAATTTCTTATCTATGTATATATTGACAGTCACTTTCCTCTTCAGGCAGATGGTATCCTTAAGTGCCATGTCCATTATTACTATACTAAGTAAATGATCCGATTCTACACAGGAAATCTTAATGATACGTCAACAATTCTGTGATGCATTGATGTCAAGCAAAAGCCTGGATACAGTTGAGTCACCAGTTAGCAAATACTGCACATAAAGAATTCAGTAATCTTTTGTAGAGTTTTTCTTTAAAGACAACCTGTCAGCAGCATTTTAGGGGGGCAACCATGGAAGTAAATATGATTCAACAATGTAAATGATACCTATATTGTCCTGATTAGTTGCTTAATTGCAATGAAATTCATTGTTTTATAGATATCTAAATTAACTTAATGTGATGACAGCTACTAGTGCATCTCAATGAATTAGAATATCATCAAAAATCAATATCATATTGCCATGTTTCAGGACATTTATGGGAGCCCTGAAACACGTTGACTAATAAATCAATATTATATTCACCCTTTGATGACTCGTGGAATACAGCAGCGTGTTTTTTTACCCTTCATCCTCCATACTTTAATTTTCTGAGATAATGACCTTTGGATTTTCATTGGCTGTAAGCCATAATCATCAACATTTACAGAAATAAACACTTGAAATAGATCACTGTGTTTGTAATGATTATATAAGATATTCATTTCACTTTTTGTATTGAATTACTGAACAAAATTAACTTTTTAATAATGTTCTAATTGATTGAGATGCAGTAGTCTAATATATAAAGCTGAATGTGTGTATGTATGTATGTATGTGTGTGTGTATATCCGGGATTGGCATCTACACCGTCGCAACTACACCCACAAAATTTTGCACAGTCACACGTCTGGACCCCGAGAGCGTCATAGGCTATGTTGTGAGGCGAAATTTTAACGCTGCGCGTTCCAGTTCACCAGACAATTTTGCCCCTATCTAGATAATGGGGAAAAAGTGAATGGAAAAGTGTTGGAGGAAAATTGACAGCTGTCAGCTATAGCCACAACATTTTGCACAGTCACACGTCTGGACCCCGGGAGCGTCATAGGTTATGTTGTGAGGGGAAATTTTAACCCTGCGCATTCCAATTCACCAAACAATTTTGCCCCTATCTACATAATGGGGAAAAAGTGACAGTTACCAGTTGACAGTTGTGAATGAGAGGGGCTTAATGATAGCGCCAAAGACTAACAGCACATACCTGCATATAGTCACTAAGGTGGGGCCCCAACATGAGATATTCACCACGCACGGGGACATGTATAGACACCACACGCACACAAAGAGTAACAGCAAGTGTATAGTCGCTAAGGTGCAGCACCAACATTGGATACTCACCACGCACCCGAACAAACACACACACACCACAAAGAGACACACACAACACAGAGACACACACCCCCCACGGGGACACTCACACACCCTATAGCGGCACATGCACTCACCCCACAGGGACACACACACACACCACAAAGCGACACACACAACAGACACACACACCACACAGCCCCCCCCCCCACAGGGACACACACACATAGCCACCCTATAGGGACAAATGCACTCACCCCACAGGGACACACACACACACACACACCACAAAGAGACACGCACACACCACACAGACCCCCCCACAGGGACACACACACATACACACCCTATAGGGACACATGAACTCACCCCACAGGGACACACACACACCACAAAGAGACACACACAACATAGAGACACACACACCCCACACAGACACCCCCCCACACACAGGGACATGCACACATACACACCCTATAGGGACACATGCATACACACCCTATATGGACACATGAACTCACCCCACAGGGACACATGCACACACACCACAAAGAGACACACACAACACAGAGACACACACACCCCACACAGACACCCCCCCCACAGGGACACGCACACATACACACCCTATAGGGACACATGCACTCACCCCACAGGGACACACACACACCACAAAGGGACACACACAACAGAGACACACACCACACAGACCCCCCCCCCAGGGACACACACACACACACCCTATAGGAACACATTCACTCACCCCACAGGGACACACACACACCACACAGACAGACACAGATGTGCACAAATCACCTCACATAACTCGCCTCATACAAGTGCTATCTTTAATTTCCAAACATAAACATCTGATTAAAAACAGCCAATGTGCAACACATGTGCCATATAGGGAATTAAGGCAGATGTCAGTCACATGAGCTGTCTATTATGTGTATGTGTGAGGTAACATATACTGCCCGGCCAGGGGGAGGGTTTACTGTTGGCTGGAGATTTATTAGGCTGCGTATAGCAATCAATCACAGCTCAGCTTCTATTTTCTTACAGGTCATTAATATGACATATTCAAATTCTATTTTGTTATAGCTAACATCAGTTATTTATTAACCCGGGCGTAGCCGGGTACTACAGCTAGTATATTATATAGCTGGAATATATCTTTTATCTCTTCGCCACGTGGCCAATTTTCATTTTTGCATTTTCGTTTTTTTCCTCACCTTCCTGGAACCGTAACTTTTTAAAATTTTCTTGTCCAAATAGACATATGAGGACTCTTTTCAGAATAAAATTTAACCACAGAGTGCACGTTAAAAATGGGGAAAAATTCCAAAAGGAAAAAAAACAAACACAATTCTAACATTTTTTTGGGGAGGTATTGTTTTTATGGTGTACATTTTGTGGTAAAAATGACATTGCAGTATTAGACTCATCAATACAATTAGAGTAATACCAAACAAGTCCTGTTTATAGTAGTTTAGAAGTGAAAAAAAAATCTGAATTTAGCAAAAAAAAAAAGTAGGGGTTTTGTTGCCAAATTCCATGACCTGTAACGTCTTAATTTTTCAGTCGATGGAGGCAAGTAATGGTGAGAGAACATTTTTATTGGTACCATTTTAGGATAGATATGACATTTTGATAGCTTGTTATATTTTTTTGTGATATTGCAGTGACCAAATAAAAACATAATTTTTGTGTTCTTGAAATTTTTTGTTTCAAGTGTTTACTGATCAGGTTAATTATTTTTTATTATGATAGATCAGAGTTTTTCGAACACTGCAATACCATATTTGTGTATTTTTTTTAACTTTGTGTTTTATTTTAAATTTTTAAAAGGGGCATACAGAGATCCTTTAAACTTTTTTTTTTACATTTTTTTCATATATTTAAAACCTTTTTTTTTTCAAATTTTTCACTATTTTAATAGTCCCCTTAGGGAACCATAACCTGCAATTGTCCAATCGGTTGTGCTATATACAGCAGTGCCATAATATTGCTGCATATTGCAAAAATCACACGCTTCTTTTGGAGCCCAACCACAGGCAAGGTCTTCAGCTGACCAATATGATAATAATGCATTAAAAATATGCATGGTACAAAAATTAGCAGTCAGACCAGACTTAGGGCCCTTTCACATCAGCGTTTTTTCGTAATTCGCGGCAGATGCGGTGAAAAAAACGCATCTGCCGCGTTTGCCGCATAACCGTTCCACTTGCGGCACGGTTGCGGTTTTTTTCCATAGGAAATATAGGGGGACTTGCGGCAGATGCGGCAAGTGCGGTTTTGCACTTGCGGCAGGTGCGGCAGCGAAAAAAACCGCGGTCAGCCGCGGATTTTTTCGCTGCCGCACCTGCCGCAAGTGCAAAACCGCACTTGCCGCATCTGCCGCAAGTCCCCCTATATTTCCTATGGAAAAAACCGCAACCGTGCCGCAAGTGGAACGGTTATGCGGCAAACGCGGCAGATGCGGTTTTTTCACCGCATCTGCCGCGAATTACGAAAAACGCTGATGTGAAAGCACCCTTACATAGATGTTTCAAGAGCTTAGTTTTTTCACCGTGCATATTTTTAATGCATTTTTATTGTGAGCTAATGAATGGAAGTTTTACCTTAATTCCAATGTGCTTGCAGTTCCTCGTCTCTGGGTTACTATTTTTGGTTAGTAGATCACATTTTATTTGGGGATATTTTTCAATAAATTTGTTAAACAGGCAATGGGTTTGGTAATGTTGTTTTTTAAAATAAAATATTTTTTTTGTTGTGATTATTGTTGTTATTACTGACTGAGTAAGTAATGTTGGGTATCTGATAAATGCCTCAACATTACTAACTCCTGGGCTTGATGCCAGCTGACATTACAAAGCTGGCATCAACCCCAAATACTATTACCCCCATTTGCCAAAGAACCAGAATTGACACGTTTTCAAATTTTTATTTAGTTTAAATAAATTCTTTAAAAAGGACATTTGGGGTGACATCTGTTTTGGATTCCCATCCAAGTTAAGCTGCCATATCATATAATGCACCCTATAGTCCTCCTTATATTTTAATACCCTCCCCATATATTCCATATACCATAATGTTCTACCCATAGTCTTCCATGTATTATAATGCACATCAATAGTCCTTCATGTATTTTAAGGTAGCTTCCATAG
>JARQOC010000001.1:261020941-261182360 GCA_033576535.1 Allobates femoralis | reverse complement strand
TGTCAGGTCCCTGCTAGTCTTTACTTTCTGGTCCTGCTTTGATGCACAGCAGATGCGCCCTTAGGGTACCTTTACACGCGGCTACATTTCTAGGGTGGCTACAGGTAACTTACTGGTTGCACTGAAATCATGGAGACAAGGTTCTATCTTGTTGCTGTGTACAAATGGAATAATCTCTCCATGATTTCACTGCAGCCAGTAAGTTACCTGTAGCCACCCTAGAAATGTAGCCGCGTGTAAAGGTACCCTTATGAATAGAGATGAGTGAACCTTTTGAAGTTTGGATTAAGCTCGGTTCACATATAACCGCTTATAATAGACTAGATAGCGGCCCGATTCTAAAGAATTGGGCGTCTAGAATCCATAAGCAGTTAACTTGTAGTAAATGCGGCAAAGTTGGCTTCAACAGTTGCAGCAAATGCATCCACAAAAAACCACTTGTAGCCATGGTTTTTGCGGCCAAAACTACTGAAACCAAGTTGCCGCATCTGCTGCAAGTGAAGCACAAATTTCATATATATTAAATATGGCGGCATTGCGCGCGCCGCTATTCTGATTGGTCGGCGCGCTGAACGCGGCCACCAATCAGAATAGGCGCGCTCTATGGCACCATACTTCAAATACACTGACTACAGTGTATTTCAAACATGGCGGCATTGTGCGCGCCGCTATTCTGATTGGTCGGCGCCTTAAGCGCGCCGACCAATCAGAATAGCGGCACGCGCTATGCCGCCATATTTGAAATACACTGAGTACAGTGTATTTGAAGTATGGCGCCATACAGCGCGCCGCGATTCTTATTGGTTGGCGTGCTGAACGCGGCGACCAATCAAAATAGCGGCGCGCTGTATGGTGCCATACTTCAAATACACTGACTACAGTGTATTTAAAATATGGCGGCATAGCGCGCGCCGCTATTCTGATTGGTCGCCGCGTTCAGCACGCCAACCAATCAGAATCGCGGCGCGCTGTATGGCGCCATACTTCAAATACACTGTACTCAGTGTATTTCAAATATGAATATGACGACCATCAACCAGCGATTTATCGCTGTGACAGCCCCATAAGAGTATCATGCTGGTCAAGGTCAAACGGATCTGTAGATGTAAATAGTCATAAATGTTCTAAGGCTGGTTTCACACTGCAGTTTTTTTCCTGATCAGGTTTGATCAGGTTTGTGTGTCAAAACCAGGAGTGTCTCCAAAACTCTGAAGAGGTGTCAATCTTTCAATTATTGTTTTTCTCTGCAAGTTCCTCTCCTGGTTCCTTTCCTGGTTTTGGCACACAAATCTGATCGAACCTGATCAGGGAAGCAACCAGCCTAAAGGCCACTTCACACGCTAAAATATAGGTGAACGATATCGTTAGCTATGTCACGTGACCGTGATTCTTTCAACATCGTTAGTGCGTTGTCACATGCAAGGATATCGTTAACGATGTGAAATTTGGCAACGCGCCAGATACTTGGAGAAGAACGATTGAACGATGTTAAGAAGCGGTAGGAATAGGAGAATTATGAACGACATTGTTCAAAAAGGTTTCACACAGAACAATGTTGCTTGTTCAGAGATCGTTAATCGGACGATGAACGATAGATTTGAGGTTAGGACCTCAAATTTTTGATGAACGATCCAACAATTTATAGTTTCAAGATCGTTCGTTTACATGCAACGACGCACAAACGATATCGTTTGAACGCGATCACAAATCCGTGACGTTTCAACGATATCATTCAACGATACCGTAACGTGTGAAGTGGTCTTTAGGGCTCGGACACACATCAGTGAAACTTGTCCGAGTGTACTGTGCGGAAAAAATCGCATTGCTCTCGGACCAATGTTAACTAATGTCCGAGACCACATTTCAGAGTCTCGCACGCATTTTCTGCATCCGATTCTTGGATTGCGAGTCAATCGCAACATGCTGTGATTCTATGCAAGTCACGAGACTCGCCAATGCAAGTTTATGGGTCCTACAAAAAAGACATACCGCACTCGGACCACACTCGGACCATCCGAGTCTCATGCGACTTTTAATTGATACCTTCTTATTCTGTAGCTCAGACAACTGTACAAAATGTTCCTGTACATGATTATACTGTAAATAGCTGCTGAGAAAAAAATGGATTGCACTCGGACAGCACTCGCAAGCCACACTTAAGCAAAAGTCTGGAGGCTGGAGGCACACTGTCATTCATCAAATAGGGAGCGTTTAGTGAAATTAAAGCAAAGATTGCATTAGGAAAATGAGCCAACAAGCCATGAAGGCTCCAGACCCCTGATAAAACTGTCATGCGGCAGCAACACGCGCAGGGCATACAGGGTGCCTCTGCCTCTGTTTAGCACAAATTAATAAAAGAAGAGTCTCAGGGCCACTTTACACACACCAACTTATCTGTCCAATTTCTGAACAACTTACTGGTTGCAGTGAAGTCATGGACACATTGCTCCATTTTGTGGCTATGTACAAATGTAACAATGTGTCCATGATTTCACTGCAACCAGCAAGTTGGTCAGAAGTTGGACAGATAAGTTGGTGCGTGTAAAGTGGCCATTAGTAGAGCCACGAAAAAGTAACTAAGCAGAAAAAATCAAAAGTTCCGTAATAATACATGTAAATCCTATGCATAAGGACAGTGCAGAGAGAACCTGTCCAAGCTATGGTTTGAACCAGATATTATACTTCAAAGTTGAAAGAAACAAAAAAAAAACACTAAACAAAAAAAACACTAAACACCATTAACAGGATCACATAAGATAACCAAGCAAAAAAACACAAAGGATTTTTAAAGAGAATGCACACAGATCATATGATAGAGAAACAGTGCAAATGGATCAGACCAGACTGCATGTACTGAAATTAGTGCAAAGATTGCATTAGGAAAATGAGCCAACAAGCCATGAAGGCTAAATAGACATGTCACCTGTATTTGGGCTTAAAGAGATGTGGGAAGATGGCAGAGGCACCCTGTATGCCCTACGCGTGTCCCTGCCGCATGACAGCTCCATCAGAGGTCAGGAGCCTTCATGGCCTGTTGACGCATTTTCCTAATGCAATCTTTGCACTAATTTCACTAAACGCTCCGTGTTTGATGCATGACAGTGTGCCTCCAGCCTTAGGTATACAATGAGACTCTTCTTTTATTAATTTGTGAAAAATACATAAGGAAATACCAAGAGTTTCATATTGAGAGCTTTGGTGACTGTATTTTAGAACATTTATGACTATTTACATCTACAGATCCTTCTTGACCTTGAATATTTGACCTAAGGGAACATTCTGCTTTCTTATAGAGGAAATATACCTCAGATTCTGCTTTCTTATAGAGGAAATATACCTCAGAAAGTGACTTATACATGTGTACATGGCTTGTACTTTTTTAATTGTTGTTAATCGTGTGCTTTTGTTTGTCTTTTGACACTTCAATAAAATTATAACTTGATATTTCTAAAAAAATACCAATTTGTCAGAATCTCTTTAATCCCGGTCAATTATACATGTTTCTTTCTTTTTCACTACTCTCATATTCAGGGGCGGAACTACCATGGTGCAGCTGGTTCAGCTGCACCAGGGCCCTGACCGGCTAGGGGGCCCCTTCAAGCCTGCAGGGGGGCCCCCAGCCGACCCCCGTAAGCCGTTGTCAGAGGAGAGGAGGGTCAGGCAAGGGAAGCAGAAAGCTTCCTGCTTCCCTTGCCTGATCCCACCCCTCCTCTCCTCTGCCCTTCCGGCTCCCAGGAGCGCACTCGGCGTGACTCAGCAGGTAGGAGAGCCGCCGCAAACACCTCTCCAACGGCCGCCAGCACCACCCCGCACCCCCCGTACCGCGCCGACGGCCACCAGCACCCCTCCACCCTCCCCCGGAGCGCGCCGACGGCCACCTCCCCCCCCACTCCTCACCTCACCATTCACCATGGCTGCACCAGGGCCCCTGGGGGTCAAGGTCTGCCACTGCTCATATTCATATACAATGTTTGACTGGCGGATGACATCCTAGTGCCACACAAAACTTTTGTTCTCCAAAAATCCTAAAACAGACAAAAAAAGGTTTATAATGATAAGAGGCTACACAAGGATTATTAGAATAACACAGTAAGACAGGCAAGTATTTTATAGATGACTGGAAATTAGGAGAAAAGGTTTAAAGATATAGGCAATAAATTCGAACTCTGATCACACAATTAAAGAGATAGAATTGGATTTGTTATCACACAACAAAGTATATAGCATACTAGCTGTAGTACCCGGCTACGCCCGGGTTAATAAATAACTGCTGTTAGCTATAACAAAATAGAATTTGAATATGTCATATTAATGACCTGTAGAAAAATAGAAGCTGAGCTGTGATTGATTGCTATAGGCAGCCTAATAAATCTCTAGCCAACAGTAAACCCTCCCCCTGGCCGGGCAGTATATGTTACCTCACACATACATATAATAGACAGCTCATGTGACTGACATCTGCCTTAATTCCCTATATGGCACATGTGTTGCACATTGGCTGTTTTTAATCAGATGTTTATGCTTGGAAAATAAAGATAACACACGTATGAGGTGAGTTGTGTGAGGTGATTTATGCACATCTGTGTCTGTCTGTGTGGTGTGTGTGTCCCTGGGGTGTGTATGTGTATGTCCCTGTGGGGGGGGGGGTCTGTGTGGTGTGTGTCTCTGTTGTGTGTGTCTCTTTGTGGTGTGTGTGTGTCCCTGTGGGGTGAGTGCATGTGCCCCTATAGGGTGTGTATGTGTGTGTCTCTGTGGGGGGGGTCTGTGGTGTGTGTGTGTGTTATGTGTGCCTCTTTGTGGTGTGTGTGTGTCCCTGTGGGGTGAGTGCATGTGTCACTATAGAGTGTATGTGTGTACCCTTGGGGGGGTATGTGTGTCTCTGTGTTGTGTGTGTCTCTTTGTGGTGTGTGTGTGTTTGTTCTGGTGCGTGGTGAGTATCCAATGTTGGGGCTGCACTTTAGCGACTATACACTTGCTGTTACTCTTTGTGTGCGTGTGGTGTGTATACATGTCCCCGTGTGTGGTGAATATCTCATGTTGGGGCCCCACATTAGTGACTATATGCTGGTATGTGCTGTCAGTCTTTGGTGCTATCATTAAGCCCCTCTCATTCACAACTGTCAACTGGTAACTGTCACTTTTTCCCCATTATGTAGATAGGGGCAAAATTGTTTGGTGAATTGGAATGCGCGGGGTTAAAATTTCGCCTCACAACATAGCCTATGACGCTCCCGGGATCCAGACGTGTGACTGTGCAAAGTTTTGTCTCTATAGCTGACAGCTGTCGATTTTCCTCCCACACTTTTCCATTCACTTTTTCCCCATTATGTAGATAGGGGCAAAATTGTTTGGTGAACTGGAACGAGCAGGGTTAAAATTTCGCCTCACAACATAGCCTACGACGCTCCCGGGGTCCAGATGTGTGACTGTGCAAAATTTTGCGGCTGTAGTTGCGACAGTGTAGATGCCAATCCCGGATATTCACACACACATACAACACACACATACACACATTCAGCTTTATATATTAGATTAATTGAAGCACTAAATAAGTGAATTGTCACATGAGGGGGAGTGATAAATTTGTAATTAAGAATTTTTCCACAAATCACCAAACCGCTATTGAAAAGAGAGTTTCCAAAGTGACATCCTTGGTATGAAGTATGAAAATATAATAATATATAAATATTCATACAAATAGAAAAATAGATAAATAGAGTTTACTATAATTCAACAGTACAATTAATCTGCAGGTAACAAGAGGAGATAGAAAACACACAGTGGGAGGTGATAATGAGAACGCACCAAAATCCTCACAGGTATTGTTACATAATAAGCAGAATAAATTGATGAATAAAGAAAACAAACCACCAACATAATATTTAAAATTTTCCCATTAGCTAGAGGGCACTGAGAATCCTAAAAAGCTACTACATACAGGAGAGGCATTATAGAAGGAAACCCAGTGTAAGGTAAGGGTCTAACAGTAGTAATGTTACAAATGATAAAACCAGAGAGAAAGCAACTGGTAACTTAATATATCTTTATTGGATTCCTCTAACTATTTGAAGAACACAGTGTCATCATAAAGAGTGGTGTCCAAAAAATATATAAGAAGAAATACCAGACTAAGAATATACCGTATATACTCGTGTATAAGCCGACCCGTGTATAAGCCGACCCCCCTACTTTTGCCCCCAAAATCTGGGAAAACCTATTGACTCGTGTATAAGCCGAGGGT
Source organism: Allobates femoralis (assembly GCA_033576535.1). Taxonomy (NCBI): domain Eukaryota; kingdom Metazoa; phylum Chordata; class Amphibia; order Anura; family Aromobatidae; genus Allobates; species Allobates femoralis. Next base: position 261,176,119 of record JARQOC010000001.1, on the reverse strand, counting down.
GGACCCCAGCACAGGTATACAGTCCCCAGCAGTGTGGTATACCGCAGCCTCCCCAGTGGTATATACAGGCCCCAGCAGTGTTACAGCAGCCTCCCAAGTGGTATATACAGCAGCAGCCCCAGTGGTAGTATACAGCAGCCCCAGTGGTAGTATACAGCAGCCCCAGAGGTATAAACAGCCCCAGTGGTAGTATACAGTAGCCCCAGAGGTATATACAGCAGCCCCAGTGGTAGTATACAGCAGCCCCAGTGGTAGTATACAGCAGCCCCAGTGGTAGTATACAGCAGCCCCAGAGGTATATACAGCCCCAGTGGTAGTATACAGCAGCCCCAGAGGTATTTACAGCAGCCCCAGTGGTAGTATACAGCAGCCCCAGTGGTAGTATACAGCAGCCCCAGTGGTAGTATATACAGCAGCCCCAGAGGTATATACAGCCCCAGTGGTAGTATACAGCAGCCCCAGAGGTATATACAGCCCCAGTGGTAGTATACAGCCGCCCACCCGCCACCCCCATCAGTATACAGGCCCCCCATCAGGATCTAGGGCCCCCCCTCCTTGCTCTGCAAAACCTGCAAAGGAAAATCATTATTCTTATCACTGTCCTGTCGCCGCCGGACCGCCGCTGCCATCGCGATCCCCGTATTCTTACAGCGTCTTCCGGTTTCCTGTGGTCGGTGCAGGCAATGACGTCATTGCCTGCGACCACAGGAAGCCGGAAGAAGACGGGGATCGCGATGGCAGCGGTTGTCCGGCGGCGACAGGACAGTGATAAGTATAATGATTTTCCTTTGCAGGTTTTGCGGAGCAAGGAGGGGGTGCCCTGGATCCTGATGGGGGGGGCCTGTATACTGATGGGGGTGGCGGGCAGGCGGCTGTATACTCGCGTATAAGCCGAGGGGGACTTTTCAGCCCAATTTTTGGGCTGAAAAACTCGGCTTATACGCGAGTATATACGGTAAGTGTAATAGTGTTGTATTCAGCAGATATAAATCATCATATATGTAACATTTCTGTGTTCAGTGACTGTTCTGAATATTTGTACATTTGCTAAGTCTTCATCTGCAAGCCTGTATTACTCCTGCACAATTGTGTACACCTTGTCTGTCAGGCATATTTACTAAAATAAACAAAAAAAGATTTTTCAAAGCATCCAAAACTCCACATTTTTCTTCTTTGTTTTGAGTGAAGCAATGCAGAGGAGATGCATAAATCCAGTTACCTGGAGCAGTGTAAAATTGTAAAGAACTGTAACTTGAAGGAACTGTGACTGCGAAACTGTGTCTTGTAACTGCTGCTAAAAGAACTTCAGTAAAGTACCCGGTAAGGCTACTTTCACACTACGATTTTGTTAAATCCGATGCTGTCCGATAAAAATCGGACAGCATCGGATCCGATTTAGCCCCCATGTTCTCCAATGGGGATCGGATTGGATTGGACGTGCACTTAATGGCATCCGATTTGCATCCGATCCGATTCTGTCCGATTCTGTCCGATTTTTTTCAGGAGCCAAAATTGGAGACTGCTCCGATTTTGGAATCCGATTCAAAAATCGGATCGCATCGGATCCGATGTGATCCGATTAAAATAATATGGGAGTCTATGGGGGATCGGATCGGATGGAAAATCGGATCCGATATCGGATCCGATTTTCTGTATTGAGCATGCTCAATACCCTAGACCACTCCCAAAATCTCCCACAGCCCTCCCCCAGCCATTTAAATTGGATCCGATAAAAACTCGGATCGGATGGCATCCGATAGCATCCGATTTTGAGCATCCGATGCTGTCCGATTTTCATTTAACAAAATCGTAACAAAATCGTAGTGTGAAAGTAGCCTAAGCTCACCATTGCCGGAGACTGCTTCCTTTCAGCGCTGCAACAGAGTCTTGCCTGCGGAGTCACAGACTGCTATTTCCACACACTGGCTGGAGAAGCTGCAGCAGCAAAGTAAGTGACTGGTATAAAGCACAATGCTTCACCAGGCCCCTCCACTACTACTTCACCTGCCCTGGGGACCCTCAGCACTACTCGAGGAGGGCTTACCATTCATGCTGCCCCTCACCACTGTCCCCAGCAGGAATACGGCAGTAGTGGTCCCCACAGACCACATACCCCAGGTGGCGTCACGACAAAATCCCCTGTAAATAACCCCTTCCTTTTTGGACTGAGCCCAGGTCATGGGACCGGGTCATGACTACCGTGATTCCAGAGAGACAGGCCCGGCCCCAAGTACCCCACGGCCTGGGGGCGCCTCATGCGCATTGTGCATGCTGAGCAAGGCATGCAGTGAAGCACGGAGGACGGGAGAATGGAGCCTGGAGCCGCCTTTCCAGTCTCCTGGCAGAGCGACCTCCAGAAAGTTATAAGTGATTTTTCTTAATGTTTATAGGGCAGATTTGCAGCAAAGAGGGATGGTTAGGGAGCATCTAGGAAGGTGTAGGGACAGCCAGTGATAGGTCAGGGGGGTAGATCCAGGTGACAGGTTCCCTTTAAGCCTGGTCGTTCAGCAATTTTAGGCCACTATCTCGGCCTAGATGCGCTGCTGCAGAGTGCACTGTTGCTGTGTGGTCATTGCCATCATTTGCATCCCGCTTCCCAGTGACTTGCATCGCTCCAGAGGACTTTGAGCATGCCGGTTAACCGCCTAATATGCAATGTATGCTGGAATTCCACTCTGCACATGTTGCAGCCACTGTGGCAGCAGCAACGAGCCCTTGTGCAATATGTGATGATGTATCATCTGGGCCAACGCAATTCTTAGGTGGAACAAATCACACTGATGAAGTGGTCACAGATCCAGAACCTCTGCACCCTTCTGCACAGTCTTGAAATGGTGACTAAGTTGTTTAGCACTGATGATGCCATTATCAGCATGACTATTCCAGTCACTCCAGCATGCAGAGTCAGGTGGTGGTCCAAGAGGAAGAGAAGGAAGTAGATGAGGTGGCATATGTGCAGGGGATAAGAGATTTGAAAGATCCGGACTCTCATCAGCACAGAGATGGGTGGCATTGGAGGGTTTGAAGATGGCTCATGGTATCAGCCAAACACTTGATGAAGGTGCTACACGTGACAAAGAAATGGAGGCGGAAGAAGCAATGTTGACAGAAGAATCAGCAGATGAGGGAGATTTTGGTCACATTTCTGTTGCATGAGGTTGATAGGAGAGGGTGGAGAAATCAAGTAGGAATGTTACCCCACCACCAACATAACAAGGACTTGGGCCTCCTGTGTGCCTTCTTGCTGCACTTTCTGCAACATGATCTGCAGATTGTGAGGATTTGAAGTAATGCTGACTACTGGATTGCCATACTGTTAGATCCCTGGTAGAAAAGTAAATTTGCTCAAATGATTGTCATCCTGTAAAGGGAGGCACACATTCAGAGAATCAAAAGAAGCTTTTAGACAATCTGAGGACTGCTTTTCCCAAAAACACCAGTGGCGGACCTAGTACACATAACTTCTACGCTTTCAACCCCATGAACATTGAGCTGTCATCACAGAATCGTTACCAGCAGCAGTGTATCAGGTACCAGCAATTTCAGTAAGTCCTTGCACCGTTTTTTAGACCAACTGTCATGCCCTCAGATGCGGGCCCAGTTTCTGCTGTGCAGGAAGATCAGTGCCTATCTTGCAGTTCCACTGGTACTGCTCACCCTGTCCGTGGCTCTAGACGATCGGCAGTTCCTTTCTCTGCTAGGAACCTGCGTTCCCTTGGAAGGACTCCTGGGAATGCTCTTAGGAGGCACACCCCGCCTCCTGCACATTCTTAAAGCAGCAGAGCACCTGTTCTCTATTAGGGCTGCCTGTGCAGTGATGCTCTGTGCATAAAAGGCCTCCTCCCCTTTAGGGAGGTGCCTGGCCAACGTCTTCATTCTGTATGCTCTTTGCCGCCTGCTTAAGCCACAGTCTGCTGTGCTCTGCAATTGGAAGACTGTTGCTTTGCATTATACTAACACCTCTGTCTTCTCTCCACAGAATCCTCTGGTGGCAGTTCTCTTTCCTGGATCCTTCTGGACATCCTGGACCCCAATCCAGGCTGGCCAAACCTTTCCTTACCGAACCATCCAACACCACTACTGGCTGGGTCAGCATTTCTGGGATTAGACGAAGCCTCCAGGATTCTCTCCACCGACAGAGCCAGTATTCGACAGTCTCTCCAATCCGGTCTGTACGGGTTGCCCCTCTGGTCTGGAATTTGCCGCAATCAGGCCTCCTGTGGTTGTAATTGGGGAATCCCTGTTTAGGGGTATACCTTGTCCGTTGCTCCGCTACGTGGTACAGTGTTATGATCCAGAGGGTCCTCCCCTCAGACACATTTTCCCTTTTGTTAAATTTTCTTTAATTAATATATTTGGTTTTATGAAGCTCATTCTCTTGTCTCTTGGGTATCGGGTATACTGCTACTACTGCACTATCAGTGGTCTAGATAGTCCACTATTCATCATCATGCCCTGTGGGCATAACACTAGTCTTTACAATGCCAGAAGAAAGGACAAGTCTGACGCAGAGTGAACACCTAGGGGTCATTCCATGTCAAGTGAACCAATGATTATTACCTCTATATTTTTAATTCTTTTGAGATTTTGTTATTTGATAATAGCATGTCAGACAATGCAAAATGTGAAGAGAAAAATTTTTTAAAAAATTTATTTTTTTTAAAAATGATTTTCAAAGTTCGGAAAAAGTGCGAATTTCACTGTTGCCTGCCTTTACGTTTCTCCTCATAACTAAGGCTAGGAATAAGATAGAGAGACAAAATAAACACCAATCTACTCAGAACTATACAGGCTTTCATCAGATATGTCACAAGAGGATCTTTGTTAATATTTTACCCATGTGATCGCAAGCGCAAAACTTTAAAACGCATTTCCGAAAAATCAGCGCGCTTTAAATATTCAAAAACTGCCCATGTGTCTGCTTTGCTCTTAGCCACATCTGTACCAAATTTTAAGTTGGGATCGCGATGGGATCATATTTTAAAATATTTTACTATTAATAGCGTCAATGGGTCATTCCATATCAAGTGATCTAAATATGAATATTTTTTTTACCTGACGTGTTTAGATTTTTTTTATTTTTTTTCCTTTATGAAGTACTACTTTAGTTAATTACAAATTAAAAGTTTAGAATTTTTTTCTTCATCAGTTAATTTTTTTACAGATTTTTAAAGTTTAAAAAAAGTGTGAATTTTGGCCTGGTATGACTTTACATTTTTTTATCTTGGGCTAGAAATAAGATAGAGAAACAAAATAAACACCATTCTACTCATAACTGTCCAGGCTTTCACCAGATATGTCACAAGAGTGTATTTGTTAATTTTAATTTTTTACCCATGCGAACGCAAACGCAACATTTTGAAACGCATTTCCGAAAAAACGTTTTAATAAAAATTTTCCAAAACTGCACATGTGTCTTTTATGCTCTTAGCCACATCTGTACCAAATTTCAAGTTGGGATCATGATGGGATCATATTTTAAAATATTTAACTATTATAGTGTCAATTCAAAAATCTTGAATTCAGATCTGTTCAATCTGTGGTCTAAAAGCGTGGGGTCTATATTTATCAAATCCATTATTTTTAGACATTACTGTATTATTTTGATATGTTACAGCTTAGAAGCAGGAGAGGACATATAGGAAAAAGCTTTGTTAGGGCTCAACCTGAGAAAGCACAGGGATAGACAGTGAATGCAGAGCAGATGATAGGCCAGCAGCTCTGTCAATCATGTTAAGTGTCTACCCACTGCATTCAGGAAGTAAGACAGCTCGTTCAGACCTTTCATGTCCTGACATGTCTGGACATCTTCACTCCTGAACAAACAATAGTTTGTACAAAGCCATCAAGGCTGTGTACTAAAATATGGGTGAGTAAATATATTAATAGTTTAATGCTTTTATTATTAAGGGCCAATACACAGAGTGCTATTCTTAGGGATCATCATTCATAAAAACAGCCCCATTGATTTCTATGGGGTTCACCACATGCAGTGTTTTTGGAAACACTCAAGAGTGAGTAAATCACTGCTTGAACTACTTTTTAATCACTGCAATAAACGCAGCATTTATCATTTATATAAAAAAAAGCTGCCATTTTTTTCACTAGCGATTAAAAAAAACTAACGCATATGTGGTAAAAACTTGGTAGAAAAACAAGCTGCCAAAACTGCAGCGTGTATCTGCAGACAGAAAAAACTGTGCGCGCTAGCCCTAAAACTCACTTTATAGTAATACAGTTCAATCTCAAGTGTACTGTAAATCTTTATTTTTATTACCTATCTTCCTTACTTAATATTAACTGTATTTTTCCCACACAGCAATGGCTGCTACTTCTCAAGAAACAGCATTTTATCATAGACACTGTTGCAATCCTTTTGAAAAAATATGAATATGATTGGCGCTGGTGGCTGGCTACTGTACTCTCCAAAGATTGTGAAAATGAAGAAGTAGAATTGACTTTATTGCATCCTTCTGGTCCAGCGCCATCCTTTGTGTATCCAAGAAAGCCAGACATTTTAAAAGTGCACAAAAATCAGATATTAACTCAGGCGGAGCCTAACACCGTGACAGGCCGGACATACTCTTTGACACACAAGGAAATGGCGATTGCTAGTAAGCGTTTATGGACAAGATTACATTTCACCCACTAGAAGGGACAAATTGATAAAATGCCACTTTAAAAACATACTATTAATTGTTTGATTAGTTCATAATTTATAGAACGATAATTTAACTACTGTACCATTCTTATTAAACACTTCATAAATCACATGTTTAGTGATAGAATAGAAAACAAATTTATATGTATAAATAGGGGTTAACATTTTTGGTTTTTTTAATCTTGTTTAATCAAACTTGAGGATATGATCACCTTTCTTCTTTTGGTTTGTTCAATACATTCAAGTTGAAAATGCTGAGCGTTGTGTTCTGATGATTAAGATGTATTTATCCTGGCACTTATGGGATTTGTTTTTTGTGTTTCTTTTTTGTTGCATATACATGTTTTATTCAATAAGTTGTGATAACTCATACAACCATAAAATAAAAAATATATAAATTTGACAGGTCCCAAGTTGAATCTCTGCACAAATATAACCAAGAACACAATCAGTCATTTTTTCACAATTGCCCGTCAATAGTTTGAATTTGATATAAAGAAACATAGTCTTGTAACATATCAAATGAAAGCTGTTACCGTTCTAAGTAAAATGATGCCTCTCCCACTTCATTATCTTATTTCTAGCCTGAGATTAAAAAAAATGTAAAGTCATACCAGGCCAAAATTCACCCTTTTTTTAAACTTTAAAAATCTGTAAAAAATTAACTGATGAAGAAAAAAAAAAATTCTAAACTTTTAATTTGTAATTAACTAAAGTTGTACTTCATAAAGAAAAAGAATAAAAAAAATCTAAAGACGTCAGGTAAAAAAAAATATTTATATTTACCGTATATACTCGCGTATAAGCCGAGTTTTTCAGCCCAAAAATTGGGCTGAAAAGTACCCCCCTCGGCTTATACGCGAGTCAGTGCTGTATACCGATGTATACATCGGTACATACCGATGTATACATCGGTATACAGCAGCCCCCGCATCCCCAGTAATGCAGGGCCCCCCCAGGGTCTCTCCGGTCACCTGTAAAGCAAGCTATACTTATCAGTGTCCCGCTCGCACCCGCCGCTGCCGACATCCACGATCCTCCATCTTCATGCGACTCCTCTTCCTGTTTCTGTGCGCGTCGCCGGCAATGACGTCATTCCCGGCGACGCGCACAGGAAACAGGAAGAGGAGTCGCATGAAGATGGAGGATCGTGGATGTCGGCAGCGGCGGGTGCGAGCGGGACACTGATAAGTATAGCTTGCTTTACAGGTGACCGGAGAGACGCTGGGGGGGCCTGCATTACTGGGGCTGCCTGTATACTACCGCTGGGGCTGCTATATACCTCTGGGGCACTGTATACTACCACTGGGGCTGCTATATACCTCTGGGGCCCTGTATACTACCACTGGGGCTGCTATATACCTCTGGGGCACTGTATACTACCACTGGGGCTGCTATATACCTCTGGGGCCCTGTATACTACCACTGGGGCTGCTATATACCTCTGGGGCACTGTATACTACCACTGGGGCTGCTATATACCTCTGGGGCCCTGTATACTACCACTGGGGCTGCTATATACCTCTGGGGCACTGTATACTACCACTGGGGCTGCTATATACCTCTGGGGCCCTGTATACTACCACTGGGGCTGCTATATACCTCTGGGGCCCTGTATACTACCACTGGGGCTGCTATATACCTCTGGGGCACTGTATACTACCACTGGGGCTGCTATATACCTCTGGGGCCCTGTATACTACCACTGGGGCTGCTATATACCTCTGGGGCCCTGTATACTACCACTGGGGCTGCTATATACCTCTGGGGCCCTGTATACTACCGCTGGGGCTGCTATATACCTCTGGGGCCCTGTATACTACCACTGGGGCTGCTATATACCTCTGGGGCCCTGTATACTACCACTGGGGCTGTATAACTACCACTGGGGCTGTATATACTACTGGGGCTGCGTGTATACTACCACTGGGGCTGCTGTATCTACCTCTGGGACTGGTGTATACCACACTGCTGGGAGCTGTATACTTGTGCTAGGGTCCACCCTCGGCTTATACACGAGTCAATAGATTTTCCCAGGTTTTGGGGGCAAAAGTAGGGGGGTCGGCTTATACACGGGTCGGCTTATACACGAGTATATACGGTAGATCACTTGATATAGAATGACCCATTGACGCTATTAATATTAAAATATTTTAAAATATGATCCCATCGCGATCCCAACTTGAAATTTGGTACAGATGTGGCTAAGAGCAAAGCAGACACATGGGCAGTTTTTGAAATATTTAAAGCGCGCCGATTTTTCGGAAATGCGTTTTAAAGTTTTGCGCTTGCGATCACATGGGTAAAATATTAACAAAGATCCTCTTGTGACATATCTGGTGAAAGCCTGCACAGTTCTGAGTAGATTGGTGTTTATTTTGTTTCTCTATCTTATTTCTAGCCCGAGATATGATAGAAAATGTAAAGCCATACCAGGCCAAAATTCGCACTTTTTTAAAACTTTAAAAATCTGTAAAAAATTAACTGATAAAGAAAAAAATTCAAAACTTTTTTTTTGTAATTAACTAAAGTTGTTCTTCATATAGAAAAAAAATTTAAAAAATCTGAGGACGTCAGGGAAAAAAAATATTCATTTTTGGATCACTTGACATGGAATGACCCCTAGAGAGGATGGTGCTGAAGTATCTACAGCTCAATATCGATGCCATGACTGTAGAACTGGACCCTTGTGCATATTGAGCTTCAGAACCAGAAAAGTGGCCTGTGTTCATCACTCCTTAGAGATTTTGTCATTCTCTCAGAACGTGTCTTCAGCGCAGATGGGTGTGTCCTAATGGGTAATTCCTGATTCCAGCAATGTGTAACTTATTGGGCTTCTTGCTACTGCTTTTACAAAATCACTCATGAATCAGCAGAAGATTATCATTATAGGACTAATAAACCTGTTGACAGTTAGTCCTCCACATTTATGAACTCTGTATAACCCCTTCCCCAATCATGGATTGACAGCTTTCTGCCTGTGCATAAAGAACTGTACAGTGTACTGTACACAGAAAGTTGCCAATCAGTGATGTGGGTGGACTTCAATAGAGCTCTGCATTCAGAGAACTGCTAGATCTCCAGCAAATACAACAATGATTATACCAAAATGATATTATGCAGCTCAGTAAATGATACATCACTGGAATAAGTGTCTCTGCCCCCACATCATGGTTCTATCAGATGGGTTAGCAAAAACATGGTGACAGATTCCCCTTAAGGGTTTGTAGAGGGGTTAAAGTTGATGACAGGTTAATTTTTCTGTCATTCTTGGGTGAAAACATTTTCTTCTATTTCAAAGTTATATTGAGAGCATTAACTGTACGTACAATCTGATAAAGGCTTGGTTTATATTTAACAGTCCAATTAAATGTATTGCAAATTATCAAGATGTCTAGATAGTACAACGCCATAAAATACCTTCTTTCATCTGACATCATGTCTGGCTAGACATCAAGAAACAAAACATTTGGTAAAAGTTTAAGGTTGAAGTAAACCATGAACTGTGTTTTTAATGTTGATGGTTGACATAAAGTTCAAACACCATCTGTAATAAATGATTATAGCTAACAAATTCCAGAGTTTCTCTATTTCTTGAAATTGTGTATTGTGACTGTGAAATTGAAATTTCATGAACTGTGTACTTAAAGCGAGTACTAAGCAAGTATTTGAAATTAATCTGTATTACAATGCTAAATAATGTAATCAAAATAAAATAAAAAATGAGATATTATATGTTGAGGAAAGCTTTTTACAGAAAGTAGAGGCTTAGGCAAAGTTACACCATTCAAACCTGAAGGCATCAATAAATAGATAAAAATATATTGTATTATTTTAGTATTATTATTTCTTAATATAGCGCCTTTAGATTCCATGGCACTTTACATGATAGAGGGTAGACAAGTACAAGTACCATATATACGTATAGTAAACAAACAGGAACATAAGTGGCTGGGACCCTGTCCGTGAGGGCTCACAGTCTATGAGGGAATGAGGGGGGGTACAGTAGGAGGGGCTAGTGCCAATCATGAATCAGTGCGGTGGACTGGGTCTCATTGCAGGTTGTAGGCTTGTCGGAAGAGGTGAGTCTTCAGGTTTCTTTTGAAGAATCCTAGGGTTGGCGAGTGCCTGATGTGTTGGGGAGAGAGTTCCAGAGGATAGCGGATGCATGGGGGAAGTCTTGTATGCGGTTGTGAGAGGAGGAAATGAAAGTGGAATGGAGAAGGTGTTCTTGGGAGGAGCATAGGTTGTGTGAGGGTAGGTAACTGGAGACCATTTCAGAGATGTATGGAGGGGATGGGTGTGGATGGCTTTGTACGTCATGGTTAGGGTTTTGAAGCGGGATCGCTGAGAGGTGGGGAGCCAGTCAAGGACTTGACAGAGGGGAGAGACCGGGGAGTAGCGGGAAGACAGGTGAATGCGCCCGTAAGCGGAGTTTAGGATAGATTGGAGAGGTGCGAAGGAGGTAGCCAGGAGGCCGGTTAGCAGGAGATTGCAGTAGTCAAGGAGGGAAATGATGAGAGCATGAACAAGTGTTTTAGCCGTCTCATGGTCAAGGAAACATCAAATTCTGCAATGTTTTTGAGCTGGAGTTGGCAGGAGGTGACAAGAGCTTGGATGTGAGGCTTGAAGGAGAGGGAAGAGTCAAGGACTACCACGAGGCACTTGGCATGGGCAACTGAGGAGAGTGAGCAGTCGTTGACAGTGATGGATATGTGTGGTAGAGAGGGAAAACGATTTGGGGGGAAGACGATAAACTCAGTTTTGTCCATGTTCAGTTTAAGGAAGCGAGCAGAGAAGAAGAAGGAGATGGTGGACAGGCAGTATGGAATTTTGGATAGTAGGAAGTGATGTCAGGCCCAGGTAGATAGATCTGGGTGTCGTATATATAGTGTGTGTATATTATATATATATATATATATATATATATATTATAGTATATGTAGAGTAAAATTATATTTTACAGGTGTTTTCCCACAAAGGTAATTTTAAAGTAGATCTGGTAGAAATAATAATAATTTCCATAACTGAATGTTTAAAAAAATGTTCCTTATAATCTTATATATGTGTCCTTGCTATGTAATGTGTAATGGATGTGTCTGATCGTAAAGGGACATGGTCTAATCATACCACATCTCCTGTGCTGAGATAGGCCAGGGTCACATTTCCGTTTTTGTTGCAAAATCCTGATCCGGTTTTGAGCTTTAAAAAAGCTCAAAACCGGACCAGGAAACGCTCCTCATAGGAGCCTATGCAAAACACCGGATGGCTTCACAAGCCATCCGGTGGCCGGATCCGGCACTGCTGCCTGCGTTAAAAATCATGCAGGCAGCAGTTTTCGCAGCGTTTGCCGGGACCGCACTGCGGTCACCGGATGGCTCAGGATGTGTAATCCTGAGCCATCCGGTAACTGCCGAGGTTGCGGATCCCGGCTATTGCCGGGATCAGCAAACCTAGTAAAGAGTTAAATTGATTGCTAAATGACTGTTTGAGGTCTGTAGGGGGCTTAGATCCCCCTACAGACCGGCCGCCCACTTCGGTGGCCTCCTACTACAATATCCCCGATGGCACGGGCTCATCCGAGCCCGTGCAAGTCCCCACACCCCCAGCCCCCCGAATTACTATACCGGGGTGCCTGCACCCCTCTGGTATAGTTATTCCTGTATGTGTGGGAAATGATTTAAAGTAATGTAGTTCATATTTACGGGTCTTCTCCTGCAGTGTTGTGCTAAATCCATGGGCGGGGCATTTTTGCGGCAGCCTCCGCCCCCTCATTTCTCATGGCCGCCCCTCTTTGCCTCATCCATTGATGTGAGGCCGGACGCGTCATGAAAGGGGCGGGGCGAATCGCGTCACACCGTGCGCCCCGCCCCTTTCATGACGCGTCCGGCCTCACATCAATGGATGAGGCAAAGAGGGGGCGGCCATGAGAAATGAGGGGGCGGAGGCTGCCGCAAACAGCCCCGCCCATGGATTTAGCACAACACTGCAGGAGAAGACCCGTAAATATGAACTACATTACTTTAATATATCATTTACCACACATACAGGAATAACTATACCAGAGGGGTGCAGGCACCCGGTATAGTAATTCGGGGGGCTGGGGGTGTGGGGACTTGCACGGGCTCGGATGAGCCCGTGCCATCGGGGATATTGTAGTAGGAGGCCACCGAAGTGGGCGGCCGGTCTGTAGGGGGGTCTAAGCCCCCCTACAGACCTCAAACAGTCATTTAGCAATCAATTTAACTCTTTACTAGGTTTGCTGATCCCGGCAATAGCCGGGATCCGCAACCTCGGCAGTTACCGGATGGCTCAGGATTACACATCCTGAGCCATCCGGTGACCGCAGTGCGGTATTATGCACACATTTTTGTAAAAACATGTGTGTGCTCGGCATTGCGTTCACCGCATCCGGATCCGGATGCGGTGAATGCAATTTAGGTTGCCAATGTGACCCTACCCATAATCTTATATATGTGTCCCGGCTAAGTACTGTGTAATGGATGTATGTGTCTGACCATACAGGGACATGGTGTGATCATGCCACATCTCCTGTTTTGAGATAATATTATATATGTGTCCCTGCTATGTACTGTGTAATGGCCATGTCTGATTGTACAGGGACATGGTCCAATCATACCATATCTCCTGTGCTGAGATATTATATATGTGTCACGCTATGTACTGTGTAATAGCTGTGTCTGATTGTACAGGGACATGGACTGATCATACCACATCTCCTGTTCTGAGATAATCTTATATATGTGTCCCTGCTATGTACTGTATAATGGATGTGTCTGACCATACAGGGACATGGTCTGATCATACCGCATCTCCTGCACTGAGAAAATCTTGTAATATGTGTCCCTACTATGTACTGTATACTGCAGGTATCACGCAGCAGGGAATCCTGCTGTGTGACCTGAGATAACCTCAGTGGCTTCAGCGCTTCTAATACTAGCTGTCTCATAAGAGCCGTGATATCACGCAAAATGTAGTGGATATAGCTCACTGGTATAGCGAGACAGCGCATGTGAGGAGTGGTCACATCAGGGAGGGCAGTGCACATCAAGCTTGTGTCCCCTCAAGTCTGAACTGCAGTGATCTTTGTGATGGCACTGCTTGTCACACTGCCACCAGTTCCTGCGTGCCTGCTCTCACAGCATATGGGGGATGCTCTCTGTGAAGGTGACCCTCCCATATGCTTGTATGAGGGTCCAGGGAAAGCAGCAGTTGTGGTGGAAGGGCAAGAGGAATTCTCTGTGTAGTACCTGTGGTTTCCCTTCGCTTCCAAGCCCTCCCGTTTGCCCAGAGGCTTCTAACCACATGGGGTGCTCAGAAGAAACTGGGCATCAAATTGTGGGGTGCATTTTGTCATGCTATCCCTTGAAAAAAGGGAAAAATGGGGATAAAGCAAGATTTTAGTGGTGAAATTATTTTCATTTTGTTCAATCTTGCATTAATTCCTGTGTAGCACCAAAAGGGTTAAAAACCTTTCTATACTGTATATAAAGTATGTCTATATGTATATCCAGTTTTTATACATAATATGTTTGTAGATGGGCACATAGTCTTCCTGAATACATATATACTGTATGTTTGTATTTATGTATGTAAAAGCTTCAAGTGTGTAGGAATAAAAATCTTCTTAATGAGCATAAAAAATAACTATTTTACTGTTTTACAACAGACAGCCATGGATCCCCAAAAAACGCAATGTGAAACCAGCCTTAGGCAGGCTTCAGACCACGGTTTAATCCGATCCGGGGAATCTTACAGCCCCGGACCGGATATCGGCGCCATAATATGCTATGGGGCCGGATGGAGGCCGATGGCAGCTATCTGCCATCCGGTTTCCATCTCTCCAAGGAGAATCCAGATTTTTATCCGGTACACAGAAACGTTGCTTGCAATGTTTTTGTATTCGGGGAGAAAAATCTCCCCAAACTGGCTTCTCCCGGATCCAGGCCAATCCTGCGCTCCCTAATATGGGAGCCTATGGGGCCGGTTTGCCCCGATCCGGGAACTGGACACCCGCGGCTGCACGCTGAAGTAATTTCAGGACCACGGCTAGCTCCCTGCGGTCCTTAAGTATCAGCAGCGGCAGCTGCGCCCGGCTGCACACCGGACCGGAGGGCATATTTGCCCTACGGTTCTGTGTGCTGATCCGGTCCGGGGCTGTCTGGTTCATCCCTGACAGCCCCGGATCGGATTGTGTGAAGCCGGCCTTACACTCAACTATACACTGTTGATAACATTTTATTAAAACGCTTGATTCTGGTACTATATCCATGCAGTAAACTGGATTTTGATACTGGAGCTATATATTAAAATTGTTTCTGATATTTTATCATGCCTGGTCCTAGCAACATATCAAAACAGTAAGCTTGGTTCCGGTGTTGTAACTGTGCCGCCCAGCTTAGGGGACCGGGATACCCGGCGCAGGGTCCCTTTCCTTGGGGGAGTCACTGGTGGCTGGACCCAGGCCGTGGCCCCAGGCTGGCACACTCCTAAAAGGGGGTATTTACAGGGGATTTAGAAGTTTATATAATTTATAAAGTTTGTAGATGTTATTGTCGTGACGCCACCCGGAATAATGTGGCTATATATGGCCACCGCTGCCTTGTACTGCCCAGGGGATGATGGTGAGAGGCAGCTGAGATGGTATAGCCCTTTTCCGGGTAGGGCTGTAGGGTCCTCTGGACAGGTGATGTTAAAGTTAATGATGGATGAAGATGGAAGTATGGTGAGGAGATGTTAAGGACACAGACACTTACTTGATTCACAGCAAATTCTCTCAGCGGTGATGGTCCCAATCCTGGATAGATGGTAGCTGTTAAATCAGAGGCTGAGGCACAGATGAGGTTTAACTGGTTTACTTTCAACCAAACTATAATACAACAAGTCCCGTCTCCGGAGTCTGCAATCGGGGTTCAGTTGCTCAGGCCCCACCGGGTCCTTTACCTCCTGCTTGCGCTGTCTATGTGGCCCTGCTGCCGTGTGTGAACTCGCTGCCGGCCCAAATCTGTCCTCTCTGGGTCCCACTCAACAGGCAACTTGAGTCCTTTGTCTCTCTCTGCTTACCCCCTCCGGGAGTACTGCTGAACTCTTAGTATGTTGCTGTGTCTGGCCCTGTGAAGCTTGTTGTTACCTCACGTTTTTCCGGTTGCTGTATTGTATATAACTAATGCAGCCACGGATCCGGTATCCGTATCTGCGCTTTTTATCTACGGTAGATAATGATGCTACCCGATTCTGAAAGTGTTCCTCTTATCAGTTTTCTCCTCCTCAGACCGATGGCGTGGCCCTGGAAATTGTCAGTCAGTCCTCAGGAACTCAATGCAGCTCCTGTCACTCTGAGCTCCTGGCTCCAACTGTCTGAAAATTTACCTCAAACCAGTGTTTTATCTCTAGGGAAGTCTCTGGTGTCTCTGGAGCTCCCCCTACTGGCCAAAGGTGGTAGTGCAGTGGCTTGGCTTTCTAAGTGAGTGCAACTATTATGATCTTATACTGTGGCTAATACCCGCAGGGGCGCCACATTCCCCCTTAGTTAAGAACAGTACTCCGGGACTGTGGGACAATTAGCATAAGATATAACAGATAATATTTACAGAGTCTTAAAAAAAAAATAAAAAGTTACAAAAACCACTCAAAAAATAGAGTCTTGTAAAAAGTCACTTCAAATAGCGTCCATTAATACAGCTCTGTCCTTGAGGGCTATTTATTTGTTAGGAAAGGCACTGCAATTAGCGTTCATTTTTCCAACAAAGTTTATGAATATATTAAGAATGTTCAAAAAAACAGTCTTTCCGGAGCTTTAATTTACCGCCTCCGGGCTGATAAATGAAGAAAAGAGTTCAAGAATATGCAAGTAGTTCATACAGAATAGTCTCTGCAGGTACTGAGCTTTTTTTTTTTTTAACGTTACATCTAATAACTACTAATTAACAACTAAATATCTATTTACATTTGGTAGTCTGCATATTTTGCTGGTAATTGACCCTGAGTACTACGCTGTGATCTGCGTAACGCTTGTGTACTGGGTGTACTCAATGTGATGGTGTGAGTGGACGTATACCTAGTAAGTACTTCTGGTTCTGCTAGGGATAATTCCACATTTGTGGGGTTGGCAATTCCACCGTGTCCAGGACTATTATTACTAGGAATTTGTTCTTCCTGTCTTGGGACTTCTGGTATTACAGGCTCTGGTGTTTGATAGAAAGCCATCATGGGAACTACTACTGCACCATTGTAGGTTGGCCAGGTTTTAGGAAAGTCTCCTAGATAGGTGTGATATACTCCATCTTCTTCTTTTTCGTTAACAGGTTGAACCGGTACTGGTTGAATAACTTCTGGTTCAGGTTGAATGACTTCTTTTTCTTTCAATGTCTTTGGACATAGTTTTAGATTGTCTCTTGACACTAGTACTGATGTTAATCCACCATCTTTGCTTATAAGACACATTTTAGGATTGTTCACTCTCATTGGTAAAACTGTATATGGGGCGGATTCCCACTGATTGTCCAGTTTATTAGTGCGACGGTTTCTCTTGAGCACTTGATCACCAGGTTTTAATGGGGTTGCTAGAGCATTCTGGTTGAAGTATTGCTCTTGTCTTTCTCTAGTTTTCTGGAGATTCCTTTCTACGCATTCTTGCACTTGGCGATATTGTTGTTGGCGTAGGGAGTCCCAGTTGGAATCCTGCACTTCTGCGTCAGGTTTTACAATACCCATTTCTAGATCTATTGGTAGCTTGCCAGGTCTTGCACGCATAAGGTAAGCTGGGGTACAGTTTGTGGAGCTTACCGGGACATTGTTATAGAGGTCTACCAAGTCAGGCAATTTCTCTGGCCATAGGTTTCTCTCTGTCTCTGGTAAAGTCTTTAAGAGATCGATTACAATATGGTTCATTTTTTCGCATAAGCCATTTGTTTGCGGATGATAGGCTGTTGTACGGATCTTCTTGCAGCCATACATATTGCAAAATTCTCTGAAGATCTCTGATTCAAATGCTGTGCCTTGGTCTGCGAGTATTTGTTCCGGATATCCATGGGGTCTGCAAAAGTATGTCTGGAACGCCTTAGCTGCTGTCTTTGCAGTGAGATCTTTCACGGGCACTACTACCAAGAAACGTGAGTAATGGTCCACTATGGTTAAAGCATAGACATAGCCGGACCGGCTTGGTGTCAATTTCACGTGGTCTATTGCTACGAGCTCAAGTGGTTGCTTGGTAACTATAGGCTGGAGTGGTGCTCTTTGGTTTTTTAGATCTTTTCTTCTGAGGTTACACGGACCACAGTTTCTGCACCATTCTTCAATTGATCTTCTCATTCCAACCCAGTAGAATCTTTCTCTTAAAAGTACTTCTAGCTTTTTCCACCCGAAGTGACCAGCACCATTGTGATAAGCTTCTAGGACCATTTTTACATCTTGTTTAGGCACAATGATCTGCCATACTAGCTCATGCGTCTTTGGATTGGTATATCTTCTGCACAGCTTTCCTTGGTACAGGAACATTTTGCCTCTCTCTTTCCAGAGTTGATGTGTCTCTTTCGGTGCATTTTCATTGGGATACGCACTTTGCTCAGTCAGCAGTTCTTTCACCAACTTCACAGCTGGATTGCTGTCTTGAGTGTCAGCCCATCTGTGGTGTGCTAATGGGTTGAGATTCACCTGTTGATGTTTCTGGTAGGCACTGGATTGATACTGTCCTACCTTGGGACCATGGAAGGCGGGTAGTTCAATTTCTTCAAGTTCTACCGGTTCTTCTTCCACGTCTCTCAAGTGCGGCATCCGGGATAAGGCGTCTGCATTTCCATTCTTTCGGCCTGCTCTATACTTGATCACGAAGTTGTAATTAGACAGCCGGGCTATCCATCGCTGTTCCAGCGCACCTAGCTTGGCTGTATCCAGGTGGGTCAATGGGTTGTTATCAGTATAGACGGTGAATTCTGCAGCTGCCAAGTAGTGTTTGAAACGCTCAGTCACAGCCCAGACTACTGCCAGTAGTTCTAACTTGAAGGAGCTGTAATTTTCAGGATTTCTTTCAGTAGGCCGGAGCTTTCTACTTGCAAAGGCGATGACTTTCTCCTTGCCTCCTTGCTTCTGAGATAGTACTGCTCCCAGTCCCACATTACTGGCATCTGTGTAAAGGATGAAAGGTTGATGGTAATCGGGGTATGCCAGAACTTCTTCTCCGGTCAATGCCTTCTTCAACTTTTCAAAGGAATCTTCCCTCTCATCACTCCACTGGAAAGGAGGATTGCGGTTTGAAGGCTTCTTCGACTGCCCTACCAGGATGTCTTGTAGAGGTGCTGCTAGCTTGGTGAACCCTTGGATGAATCTACGATAGTAGCCCACCAGTCCCAGGAATTGCCTCACCTGTTTCACGCTGGTAGGTCTTGGCCAATCCCTTATTGCGGTTACTTTCTCGGGATCCGGTGCTACTCCTTCTGAACTTACAACGTGTCCCAGGTATTGTACCTTTGGCTTTAGAAGGTGACATTTTGATGGCTTGATCTTCATACCATACCGGGATAAGGCCTCGAACACTTCTGCTAGGTCTTGTAGATGTTGTTCGTAAGTCTTTGAGTAGACTATTACATCATCTAGGTACAGAAGGACGGCTTCAAAGTTCTTGTGTCCGAGACAGCATTCCATCAATCGCTGAAAGGTACCGGGTGCGTTGCAGAGTCCGAACGGCATACAATTAAATTCACAGAGACCCATCGGGGTGGTAAACGCTGTCTTCTCTTTATCTTCCTCAGCCACAGGGACTTGCCAATACCCACTTGTTAAGTCTAAGGTGGAAAAATAGTTAGCAGATCTTAAAGCGGCTAATGACTCTTCAATTCTAGGTAAGGGGTAGGCGTCTTTATGGGTAATGTGATTAATCTGCCGGTAGTCTACGCACATTCTCATGGTTCCGTCTTTCTTTTTAACTATTACCAGAGGGGCTGCCCAGGGACTACAACTGTCTCTTATTACCCCGGCCTGTTTCATCTCTCTCAGCACGTCTTTAGCACATTGATAATGAGCGGGCGGTATGGGTCTATATCTCTCTTTTATTGGTGGGTGGTTACCGGTAGGAATTGTATGTTCTACCCCTTTAATCTGTCCGAAGTCTAATGGGTGTTTACTAAAGACCCGTTCATATTCTTCTACTAGTCGGTACACCCCTTGTTTTTGGTGGGTAGGTGTTGAATCTGTACCTATATGCAGCTGCTGACACCAATCTTCTAATTCTCTACTTGAACCATTGTCGTCCGCCTGACATGACGGATTCAAGGGCCCAATGGCTGTGATGGCATTGTTGTCAACAGTGTATAGCTTGGCCATTGTAGCGTACCTTGGTAAAGTGACCTCTTCCTCTCCACAATTCAAAAGACGTATGGGCACTCTTCCCCTGTGTACCTCGACTATTCCTCTAGCCGTTATTATCGTGGGTCTACTATCAGTGTACACAGGCTCTACCAAGGCTTGGTAATCTCGTCCTTTAATACCAATGGCTGCTCTACACCATACCAGCATTTCAGTTTTTGGAGGTATCACTATAGGAATTGGGTCACTTACCCTCACACTGCCGATTTCTCCACCTGCAACCTCTACTTGTTGCTTCAGCACCAATGCTTTTATCTCTCTCCAGAGAATTCTCTGCTGGCAGGATTGGGCAGTTTCCGCAAATTGCTGTAAAATAGTAATAACCTCGGAAAAACAATTTTCTAAAACATTCATACCTATCAATACAGAAGGTTCCCGTCGGTTAACATCAACAATTATGATACCCTGATTCTTTAATTCTACTCTACCAATCTTAATGGTCATCTCTCTAAATCCTACTTGCGGTACCAATTTTCCATTACTAGCATATATACTTAGCTCAACATTAGATGGTCTTTTATCAATGTCTGAATCTGCCCAGTACCTCTTATAAAGGATATGTGGTATAGATGAAATCTGGGAACCAGTGTCCAACAAGGCATTGAGGGGAATACCGTCCAGCACGATAGGGATAATGGGACGTCCTCCGACGTACTTATCGTGCCAGGATGTTGGGCCTTGAAAGTTCACTCCTGCGAAGCGGCCCGCATTCCCAGGGGATCCTTGTTTAAATCACAATTGCGGGCGATGTGGCCTGGCTTCCGGCAACGGCGGCAAATAGGCTGTCCATCCGGCTGGTAACGGTCGTTGGGTCGTCCTCTCCACGCTGGGTATCTCTGGGGTCTCATCCAGGGAATATCCTCTCTGCGGTTCGCCAACTCCATCTTGGATGTAGTCTGTGATTCTCTCATTTCCTGCATGGTTTTAGCCATTGAGGTGACAATGTCTGTTAGAGAGTCAAGCTTTTGCTGGAAAGCATCATTAGCACTGGCCTCCAGGGGCTTAACTGATGTCACTGGCATTCTCTGTTGTTGAGGGGTTTCTGTAATGGATGGCTCAGGATCCTGATCCCAAAGTGTCTCTGCCTGCTGGAGACGAATAGCGCTCTCCTTTAACTGGGCAAATGTCACTTCAGGGTCCTTGAAAGACAGCATACTCGCATGCCCTCGATGAGAAGAGGTTAATAGTCCCTCAATGAATTGATCTTTTAACAATTTATCAGCGGCCAGTGTTAAACATTGGTTCAGCCAGTGTAAGCGCTTTAAGGGCCTCCTGTAAATTCAGGGCAAAGTCTCTCACACTCTCATTGGCCTTTTGTTTGCAATTGAAGAATTTGGTCTTTGCTTTGCTACCAGCAGTAGTTTCAAATACTGCCTTTAATCCAGCTAGAATATGCTCAGCAGTGTCTTTTAGATCAGCGGACCATGCTGTGACTTCTCGCTTGGCATTACCACTTAACTGTGCCATCAGCAAACCGACACGCTGAGCTTCTGCCATTGGAAACATGTTTAAATAGGCCAGCAGTTTTTCTTTAAAATCATCAAAAGTATTAGGCTTACCTTCATACACTGGAAGCCATGGAGCACCTGGGGTATATGGCATCAACATCGCATAATGGGCGCTGCACCTTGCGCCGCTGTGCTGCCGAGCGCTCTGTTCTGTGATTCAGCTGCATATGTGTCGCCGGGTGTTTCGGCGTCTCCGTGCTGCGACATGTTGCGCCCCCTTAGTTAATCCGGACCCTTCCGGTCCTCTGCTTCCGTCGGGATGGCGTATAATCGTTCCGCTATGCAGCAGGATTGGTTTTCCCCTTTTGCCGACGTCAGAGCTCTCAGCTTGGTGCCGCCCACAAAGACACGCCCCCTGCTGCTTCTGCTCGCCGCGAGCTCAGTAATGGCGGAATCTGAAATTTTTCAGTCAGATCAGAGCTCAGGGCTATGACACAGTTCAAATAGCAGTCTCGTGCTGTGGCAGTTATGAGGTAATTAGTGATGATGCAATTTTACCTCAGAGGCTGGCGGCCATTTTGTTTCAATGTTAGTCAATGGGGAAAAGTCTATTTCAATGGTTTCCAATGGGAAAATCACCTTTTGATAAAAAAGTCAATTTTTCTCGGATTTTCTCACAATTTTCGGCATTAATCACGGCACACAGTACCCGATTTAACCAGGCACGGTGAATCCTGTTCGTGACGCCAAAGAGAGATGTGCCGCCCAGCTTAGGGGACCGGGATACCCGGCGCAGGGTCCCTTTCCTTGGGGGAGTCACTGGTGGCTGGACCCAGGCCGTGGCCCCAGGCTGGCACACTCCTAAAAGGGGGTATTTACAGGGGATTTAGAAGTTTATATAATTTATAAAGTTTGTAGATGTTATTGTCGTGACGCCACCCGGAATAATGTGGCTATATATGGCCACCGCTGCCTTGTACTGCCCAGGGGATGATGGTGAGAGGCAGCTGAGATGGTATAGCCCTTTTCCGGGTAGGGCTGTAGGGTCCTCTGGACAGGTGATGTTAAAGTTAATGATGGATGAAGATGGAAGTATGGTGAGGAGATGTTAAGGACACAGACACTTACTTGATTCACAGCAAATTCTCTCAGCGGTGATGGTCCCAATCCTGGATAGATGGTAGCTGTTAAATCAGAGGCTGAGGCACAGATGAGGTTTAACTGGTTTACTTTCAACCAAACTATAATACAACAAGTCCCGTCTCCGGAGTCTGCAATCGGGGTTCAGTTGCTCAGGCCCCACCGGGTCCTTTACCTCCTGCTTGCGCTGTCTATGTGGCCCTGCTGCCGTGTGTGAACTCGCTGCCGGCCCAAATCTGTCCTCTCTGGGTCCCACTCAACAGGCAACTTGAGTCCTTTGTCTCTCTCTGCTTACCCCCTCCGGGAGTACTGCTGAACTCTTAGTATGTTGCTGTGTCTGGCCCTGTGAAGCTTGTTGTTACCTCACGTTTTTCCAGTTGCTGTATTGTATATAACTAATGCAGCCACGGATCCGGTATCCGTATCTGCGCTTTTTATCTACGGTAGATAATGATGCTACCCGATTCTGAAAGTGTTCCTCTTATCAGTTTTCTCCTCCTCAGACCGATGGCGTGGCCCTGGAAATTGTCAGTCAGTCCTCAGGAACTCAATGCAGCTCCTGTCACTCTGAGCTCCTGGCTCCAACTGTCTGAAAATTTACCTCAAACCAGTGTTTTATCTCTAGGGAAGTCTCTGGTGTCTCTGGAGCTCCCCCTACTGGCCAAAGGTGGTAGTGCAGTGGCTTGGCTTTCTAAGTGAGTGCAACTATTATGATCTTATACTGTGGCTAATACCCGCAGGGGCGCCACATAACTATGCAGTAAAATTGGTTCTAGGACAACATTCATGCTGTAAGCCTGGTTCTAGTACCATATTAACATAGTAATATTTATTCTACTGCCATATCCATGCAGTAAATCTGGATATGGTATAGTGTTTATACAGTAAGCTCTTAATTCTGGGAGCATACCTAGGCAGTAAACTTGGTTCTGGTACAGTATCCATATGGGAAGCTTGAATTAGTTTGACTTCTACTTAAAATAACCTGACAGCTAATACAAGCTGTTAGAACCAAAGGCAGCTTGTATCAGGCACTCGTTTGATTTCAGTCAGGTATGTTTGACACTGAAATATTGTTGCACTTTAGAAAAAAAGGCCATCAGGGACTGGGGTGCACTGGAGACTAGTCAGACAAACAGGTTCCCAGCAGCTTCTCCATGTCAGCTCCACTGGAGGGAGGTCTCTCCTTATACCTGCACCCTTCAATAATGAAGAGCGAGGTGGAAAAACTACTGGGGACTTTTCTGTTCAACTAGCCTACTATGCGGCTCAGTCCCCAGTGGCCTGTCAAGTATGTTTTGCAGTGCTTTACAATTCAGCATAAATAGATGAAATCATGGAACCAGTGTCTAAAACACGTGGTTTGGCCAGCATGTATCAGCTTTTAATTCACAGCAAAGGAATGGAATGCTGCTACTCACTCTACATGCCATTTACATCTGCAGTCATGCATGAAGATCTCCTCCTGGCGGTGTTCGCTCCCGTTGGATCAGGCAGCCCATAAAACAAAAATGTGGAGCTGCACACGAAGTCAAGGATGAAGTAAAATATCTTCTTTATTAGAAAATTATTTAAATGTGGGCCCAATGCCATTGCATTGGGAGGGCAGTGACATCACGATGGGACAAGCTCTGCGGCACAGGTGGCGCGGGCCAACTCTTCTCTCGGTGTGGTCTCTCCTCTGTCTCTCTCCTTTCCCTTTGTGCTCTCTCCCAATAAATGTAAATAAAAGTATTTTATGTAAAAACCTGTTTCTGCTTTTTTTTATTAATAAAGTGTTTAATTTCCTGGTAAAAAATGTGTAGGGCTTCGATGTATTTTCTGTTACCAGCGCAGGTAAATTAAGCAGCTCCTGGTTGCCAACCCCCACTGCCTTGTGTTACCATCGCTAACAATGAAAAATACAGGGAAGGCCTAATTTTTTTCAATTATTTAACTAAACAATAGCAAAAAAATTGGCATGGGCTCTGCCATATTTTCTATTGCCAGCCAAGGTAACTCAGGCATCTGCGGGCTGCAATTCTCAGTGTGGTGAGGCCAAAGCGTTCTGAACTCCTACACTGAAAATTGCAGTCAGCACCTGCCCCAGAATTGACGCCTCCATGAGAGATGCCAAAACTGTCAGTTTTACCCACTGTTTCACCTGCCTCAGTCTAGCATTGGCAGACTGAGTAATAAAGGGGTTGATGTCAGCTTTTTTTGTCAGCTGATGTCCAGTCCTACTGCTAATGTCACCTGTCAGTGCGACAGCTGGCGATTAGCAATACTTTCATTAAAGTGAAAAAATACACAAACACAGAAAAATCCTTTATTGCATACAAAATAGACAAACACCTCGTTATCCACTTCTTAGCTCCCACCAAGTTCCCCTCCAATTGAATCCTGTAATGAATGTAATCTTAGAGTGGAAGCATTGGGGTGGTGTGATGTGTCATGCCGCTGCTATCTTTGTATTGCCTAGTGTCCAAAGATTGCGGTCACGTGAGTAAGTGTGTATGCGCTCTCTCTGCCCCCGTCCACTGTCTCTGCCCTCCTGTGTGTTCTCTCTGCCTCATCTCTCTGCTGTGCATTCTCTGTCTGGCCCTCCTCTCTGCTGTCCACTCTCTCTGCATCTCCCTCCTTGCTTTGCATTTTCTGTCTGTCCCCCTCTGTGCTGTGTGCTCTCTCTGGCCCCCCTCTCTGTTGTGCACTTTCTCTGCCCCCTCCATTCTCTGTGCTCCCTCTCTGCCCCTCTCTTATGTGCACTCTCTCTCTGCCCCCCTCCCATGCGTTCTCTCTCATTCCCCCTCTCCTCCCTCCCTCCCATGTGTTCTCTCACGGCCCTCTCCCTCCCTGCTGTGCATTCTCTCTTGGCCCCACGTGCGCTCTGTCTGCCCCTCCTCCCTGCTGCTATCCCTACCCCTCCATGCACTCTCTGTGCTCCCCCTGCCCGCACTCCTGTCACAGATTGCAAGCACTGGCAGGCACTGTGTTGATGTCATGGTTATGTGATCATATAAGTGCAGGTGACTGATCACATGATGGTGATGTAGCACCCCAGGGTATGGGACTTAGAAGTCTGGGCCCTCTGCTTCGGTGGGGATGTCACTGGTGGCCTGCCCAGATCCATGACCCCGGGGGACAGCCCACAAGTGTGGTTGTTTTAATATTTACAAAGGATTACAGTCTTTGTCTCATGACACCACCTGTAGTACCTGGTGACTAACCACCAGTGCCGCCACAGTCCTCCGGAGGGTGATGGTATTGCGGTTAGGGTGGGGCAGCTCCCTACAGGTAGAGCTAAGCCTCCAGGGCAGTGTTACCTGTTGCCAGGACGGTGCAAACCGTTGAGAAAAGTCAATGAAAGCAGGACAGAAACACAGAAGCAATTCACTCTTCCAGGTACTTTACTTGCAGAAACTGATCAAGATGGTGATACAGCTCATAGTACTTCCCGCAGGATGGCCAGCCGGGTAGTCGCAGCAGAATACAGAATATGTGGAAGTCTCTGGCGGTACCTTCTTGGATCTACTCTTGTCCTGTCCCTTTTCTCTCTTCTCGTGGCCTGCTTCTTGAGCAGTAATACGTCCCAGGGGATGAACACCCTGAGAACGTCTTCGGATCCGGGCCGAGTACGGTCAGAGGGTGAACACTCCAGGCCGCGTTGTCAGACCCGTGTTCTCCGGGTGAACAAGTCAGGACCTTTCTGTCTGGGCTACTTCTTTCTCTAGTCCTCTTTTGAAGCCCCCCTTCTCTCTCGGGTAAGCTCCTGTTCTCCGTCTTACCTGGAGGAAGACACTCCTGAAGACTTCCCATGCGTTCTATCTTCTCCTCTCACACTTTTCCACTCTCCAACTCTCTTTTTGGGACCTCCCCTGGTTGCATCAGTAGGTGTGTGTTGGGATCAAATCCTTCCACAGTTTTCTGCATTCTACTTGTGACAGGGGTAACCACACCCTCATCTTTGGGTGCAGTACCCCACTTCTGATGCCTGACCTGTGGGGTGCAACAGTGACATCACCACAGGTCCTGTCAGGTCAGTTGGAGCTTGTCGGTGTTGGCAGTGGCGTGAGCTGCGGGTTGTGCATCCAGTGAAGTTGGTTGTGGGTTTCCATCAGGGTCTAGTTGCTGGCGGCACCGCTGGCAGTGGTGTGTGAGGGGCCACTACCGCTAGCAGGCGTCACACTCATCACTTTGGTGTGCCATTATGGCTACTACTGACGCGTGGATTTCTGGGATTTTTGGACATTCTGATGATGGAAGTGACACCACCACAAGGTAATTATTATATTAGATGTCGTGATGGAGTGCATCTTTTTTTACGAGTTTCAACACAAGGATCATCTTAGTCATTGAATGAGTATGACTATGAAGCTCCTTGTGTCGAAATGTGTCAGAAAAGATGCAATCCATCATGAGATATTAAACACTTTTCTTAGGCTGCTTTCACACTGCATTTTTTTCCTGATCAGTGTTCATTAGGTTTTGTGTGCCAAAACCAGGAGAGGAACCAGGAGAGGAACTTGCAGAGAAAAAGTATAACTGAAACATTGACATCTGTTCTGAGTTTTGGAGGCACTCCTGGTTTTGGCACACAAAACCTAATGAACACTGATCAGGAAAACACTGCAGTGTGAAAGCAGCCTAATGAAGATATTTTAGGGTGCCTTCACACTGCGGTGTGCTCCGGTCTGGGGCTGTCAAGGATGAACCTGACAGCCCTGGACTGGATCAGCACACAGAACCGCAGGGCTAATATGCCTTCCAGCCCGGTGTGCAGCCGCACGCAGCTCCCGCTGCTGATAGGTCACGACTGCGCCTCCGCGGTCCTGACCTATCAGCAGCGGGAGCTGGTGTGGCTGCACACCGGGCTGGAGGGCATATTAGCCCTGCGGTTCTGTGTGCTGATCCAGTCCAGGGCTGTCAGGTTCATCCTTGACAGCCCCAGACCGGAGCACACCGCAGTGTGAAGGCACCCTTACTTCATCCTTGGCTTTGTGTGTGGCTCCACATTTTCCTTCTTTCAGCTGTTAGGTTCCCTTTAACGTCATGGTATTCTATTTAAGGCAAAGAAGATATTATTGACAACATCTAGATATAAGGATTACTGAGGATAATTTTAATTTATGGGTATTGTACATATATATGTGCTTCCACAGTTTCAGTACAATATCAAATATCAGGTTTGTGTTAATCCAGGCTTCATTTCTGATTGCAAAATAGGCTAACTCTTCTATAGATTACTCTGCTTTATAAAAATCAAATGCTGACATTGTCTTCCTTTAGTGGGATTATGTCACATGAGTATAATCAGCATCATTTTCTGGATAAAGTTTTTTTTATTATTCCTTCAATAGATGAATTGTCCTAAACTTACTTTAGAGCTTCAGTGTTTTCCTGTGAACTTGTGAAGAGACACAAAAATGTAAAGCTGCCAAATAAAGCTAATAAAAAAGACACATGATTTTATAAATTAAAAAGGAAAAAAAATAACACAATAAAACAACTATAGAAACAATGCAAAAATTCTTGGAGTCTCCTCCACTTGCAGGTACAGATCAATACTAGGCAGGAGAGAGAGGACTGTGACAATAGGATGTGAATTAGCAGCTGTACAGTTCTCTGTGTGTAGTGTACTATTAGAACTGACAGTGGAGTTTATGTAATTTATCACGCTCTAAAGCACAGCGTATAACCAAGTATAGATGATAGAAGAATCATGACGGTGTCAGCCCTACATTTAGGTATAGCACACATAGTAGTCTATTTTTTGTAAGTGCTTAATTTTGCTCTGATTTGCTAAAATATATATTGTCCGTGTTACGTATTGAACTATTTAAGGCTGCTTTCACATCTGCATTAAGACTTAATTCCTACGCATCTGCCAAACTGCCGTGTAACAGCCAACTTGCGGCACCGATCCGGCAAGCCCCATTCACGGATCCGATTTTGCTCCTATGTATCCCTATGGGCAACTGATCAGATCAGATATGGCCTTATTGCCATCCGATTTGTGTCGGAACGGATTGTATCAGATTTTTTGCTGTACGCAAAATCAAACACTGCTCTGATTTTGGGCACAGCGGACCAAATCGGACTGAATCGGATCCGATCCAATCTGCGGCCATTAACATGGGGGTCTATGGAGCACAGGTCCGAGAAAACAGCTGATCGTTTCTCGGACCCGATTTTAGTGTACTGAGCTTGCTCAGTACACTAAAACTGCTCTTTACCATCTAATTTCACTTCAACAATGTATATACCGTATATACTCGTGTATAAGCCGACCCGTGTATAAGCCGACCCCCTACTTTTGCCCCCAAAAACTGGGAAAACATATTGACTCGTGTATAAGCCGAGGGTGGACCCCAGCACAGGTATAGAGCCCCCAGCAGTGTGGTATACAGCAGCCTCCCCAGTGGTAGTATACAGCAGCAGCCCCAGTGGTATATACAGCAGCAGCCCCAGTGGTAGTATACAGCAGCCCCAGAGGTATATACAGCAGCCCCAGTGGTAGTATACAGCAGCAGCCCCAGTGGTATATACAGCAGCAGCCCCAGTGGTAGTATACAGCAGCCCCAGAGGTATATACAGCAGCTCCAGTGGTAGTATACAGCAGCAGCCCCAGTGGTAGTATACAGCAGCCCCAGTGGTAGTATACAGCAGCCCCAGAGGTTGTATACAGCAACCCCAGAGGTAGTATACAGCAGCCCCAGAGGTAGTATACAGCAGCCCCAGAGGTAGTATACAGCAGCCCCAGAGGTATTTACAGCAGCCCCAGAGGTATATACAGCAGCCCCAGAGGTATATACAGCAGCCCCCCCCCCCCATATCAGTATACAGGGCCCCCCCCCCTTGTGAAGCAATCCTGTAAAGGAATACATTATTATACTTATCCCTGCCGCTGTCCCGCCGCCGCTATCGCGCTCCTCCGGCTTCATCCAGCGTCTTCCGGCTTCCTCCTCTGGCGCGCAGACAATGACGTCATTGCCTGTGCCCACCGGAGGAAGCCGGAAGAAGCCGGATGAAGCCGGAGGAGCGCGATAGCGGCGGCGGGACAGCGGCAGCGGGACAGCGGCAGGGATAAGTATAATAATGTATTCCTTTACAAGATTGCTGCACAAGGGGGGGGGCCCTGTATACTGATATGGGGGGGGGGCGGCCTGTATACTGTATACAGTGTATACAGTATACAGTGACTGGCGTATAAGCCGAGGGGGGGACTTTTCAGCCCAATTTTTGGGCTGAAAAACTCGGCTTATACGGGAGTATATACAGTACATACATTGCGGAAGTGACATTAAGTAAAAGCAAGTGTTAAAAATAAAAAATATATATGCTCACATCTCCGGCGTGTCCCCCAATGTCGGCATCTATCTTCCATGATTTGAGGACCTAGATGGGCGGGGCTAACCAATCAGCTGATCGGTCATATGACTGGTTACTGCGGTAACTGCGGTCATGTGACTGATCAGCTGATCGGGTAACCCCGCCTCCCCAGGTCCATCAACGCTCAGGAGCTAGATGGAGTGCATTGGGGGACTCGCTGGAGAGGTGAGCTTATATATTTTTTTATTTTTAACACTTGCTTTTACTGAAGCCAAAGAATATGAGTCTGCACACATTGGAAGCAGCAGTGTGAGCTGCGACCAATCCCCACCAAAAACATGAAAAACCAATGCAAAAAACCGTATAAGTGTCACACAAAAGGCTCTCTGCTGTAAAAATTATAAATAGCCAGTGCCGTGACAAAAAACAGGGCCTTTTGGTTTATACGTTTTTGCAAAAAACGTACAGTAAGCTGCCTCACCAACTTCAGGGTGGGCCCTGGTAGAGACAGTCCTAACTCTGTCCCTAGATGCTACGTTAAAAACCTGCCTGTGTGTACATACCTCTGGGCAGGGCGCTGGAGAGCACAGGAAAATCTCACCTTGTAAGGCTGTGTGGCTGGCAGCTCTGTGTGCAGACTTCATAGGGGAGGGGCAGGTGCCTCCAATTTCTGCTGTTACCAGCAGGGGTGAACATGAAGCCAAAGAATATGAGTCTGCACACATTGGAAGCTTGCTTTTACTGAAGTTCACTCCTGCAATGTATATATATATACATTGCGGGAGTGAAAGTGCCCGGCTTGCCTGCACCTTGCAGGCTCTGACTTTTTGTGTCCGGATCCATGAAAATCACGGAAATGGCATCTGGAGGTCACCTCCAAAGCGGTCCTTTCCGATTCTTGGAGTCCTGCAAAAAGTAGGATCCCAGGGACAGGAAAAAAATGCAATATGAAACCAGTCTAAGAAAATATTAAAATCTGAGAGTTTTCAGTGGTTGATACCTTTTAAAGGTTAATTGTAAAGATGGTAACAAATAGAAAGCTTTCGAGACAACTCAGATCTCTTCATCAGGCTGGTAGGCTGGGGTCACACACACCGATATCTGTGCAGATATTGTTCACAGATCTCTGGTTGAAGTGAAATCATGGACAAATTGGTCTATTTGTATATGGCCACAAAATGGAACCATGTGTCCATGATTTCACTTCAACCAGAGATCTGTGAACAATATCTGCCCAGATATCTGTGTGTGTGACCCCAGCCGTATAAAGCAAAATCTGATGTGCCACATTTATATACACATAATGACATGGAATACTGCAGTTCTTTAGGCTGGCTTCACACTACGTTTTTGTTCCTGTTTGTTGGATCCTGTTTTTTGCAGGATCCAATGAAAAGGAACAGACAGCACCGGTTTGGCAACTCCAGATGCGGATATCTGATCGGATACAGAAGGAGCAGCGGGGAGCCGAGCCTGTGACAAGTGCTGTCAGCGTTGTGTAATATCACTTTAGCAGTGTATCTATATACACTGCTAAAGTGATATTAAATAAAGAGATGGATAAAAATAAAAAATCATAAATTCTCACCTTTACAGCGACTCCTGAGTGGCCCGCGCTTAATACATCTCCTGGCAGTTCGAAGACCTTGCATTATGTCACCGGGAGGGGCGGGGCAACCTGATCACATGACCGCATCAGCGTGCAGGGTTTAAATCTTTAAATCGCGCAGATTCGGTCATGTGATCGGGTTGCCCCTCCCGGTGACATCATGCAAGGTCCTCGAACTGCCGGGAGATGTATTCAGTGTGGGCCACTTGGGAGTCGCCGGAAAGGTGAGAATTTCAGATTTTTTTATTTTTATCCATCTCTTTATTTAATACTAGATGGTGGCCCGATTCTAACGCATCGGTTATTCTAGAATATGTGGGTGTGCGGCGGTGCGGGTGTACGCCAGTGCGAGTGTACGGCGGTGCGGTTGTGCGAGTGTGCAGCAGTGGTCCCCTTAGTTCTCACCCGCTCCAGGCTTCTGTACAGCCGCCTCTCACCCTAGCATGTCTTCTTCTTCTTCATCCAGCATAGATGTCAACAATTACAAAGCCTCCGGAGGCGGAGTTAATATGGGGCATCATAGTAGGCGTGTCCAAGCACATAGCCCTGATGTAGTGGGCGTGCCCTTGTTCACGGCCATTACGACACCCCTTTGGTAGCTCCACCCCCACCCCCTGTGGCCTTTGAATTTCTGGAGTCTATGCCACGAAAAGAAGAATAATAATGACGGGGTGAGCGGCGAGCAGATGGAGCATGGAGTGGCGGCTGGGAGGGAGTGTGGAGTGGGTGAGCAGCGGGCAGGAGACCGAGCGGAGGGAGGCCGGGAGACCAGGCAGACTGTGCCTGTTTCGCTGTAATGGAAATCCCGCGTCCCTGATTGTTCGTGGCTGGCTGGGCGCGACCAATCAGCGAAGCGGGTTTTGCGTTAGAGACAGTGTAACGTGAGTACAAGGTGAGTGCAGGGCTAAGTGTGAGGTGAGTGTAGGGCTAAGTGTGAGGTGAGTGCAAGGTGAGTGTGACGTGAGTACAGGGCAGAGTGTGACGTGAGTGCAGGGCAGAGTGTAGGGTGTGTGGGTTTAAGTGGTCTGTAGTACCTGGCTCTTGGTGCTGTGTGCGTTTAGCTTAAGGACCTCTGGAACTCAGATTAATTTCCCTTATGCACAGGGGTGCAGAAAGGCTCTCTGCCGCCTGAGCCTATGTGAGGATCGGGGGAGGTGGGGTTGCTGTCGGTGGCCGCAGGTGAGGAGTGGGGGGGGATTGCTGTCGAGGGCCACGGGTGGGCGGGGTGGGGTTGCTGTCGGCGGCCGCGGGGAGGTGGGTGCTGTCGGCAGCCGCCGCTGGTGATTTTACCTTATGCAGCCGGCTCACGTCACACAGGGAGCCGGCTGCATGGTGCATGCACCGCCCCCTTCTGCTCTGCGGCTCCCCCTGCCTCCTTGCAACCTGAGCTTAACGGCTCATATTGATCATTGGACAGTGCGGCCCTGCTTATGCATGGCACACGTCTCCTATGCATGGCACACGTCCCCTAAGCATGGCACGCGTCCCCTATGCGTGGCATGCGTCCCCTATGCGTAGCACGTGTCCCCTATGCATGGCACGCGTCCTCTATGCGTGGCACACGTCCCTTATGCGTGGCACGCGTACCCTATGCGTGGCACGCGCCCCCCTGTGTTAGATATTGCCCCCATGCTGCTTTATGCTTCCCTACCCCAGCGCTGATCTCCCGGTCTCCCTCCGTGCAGCTGTGATCGGGCAGAAATGATGCAGCAGAGCTCCTCCACTACCTGTTTCTCAGTGTCGGTCATGTGATCGGCACAGCAGAGTCACATCATCTCTGCGTGCGATCACAGCAGCAGCCGGGAGACCGGAGAGACACCAGGAGATCAGCGCTGGAGGAGGAGCCAGGAGGTAAGTACAGAGTTTATTTTTTAACTATGGCAGCAGCGTGGGGGCCATATCTAACATAGGGGGGGCATGTGCCATCACAGGGGGGCGCAGGACCATATAATATGCGCCGCTCCCCCAGCCCATCACCGTGGTGCGGTTTCAGCACCATGGTGATGGAGAGCGGCTATGCATATTATATGAGCTGGAGCAGGAGAGCTTCCACTCCCTCCTGCAGCCTCCACCAGCCTCCCCCAGCTCACATTTTCCGGTACACCGTAGCCGCGGCTGAGTTCCGGTCAGCAGCTCGCCAGCCGGGAGATGACCGGCTGACGCTGGTCATCTCCCGGTTGGCTCACGCGCGCTGCGGCCACAGTCAGCCGGACTAGTGTATCCCGGCAAAAGCGGCGCCTGGCTGCAAATTGGCACGAAATTCGAACTTTGAATTTGCGCGCCTATATGCATAGTCTGCACTCATTGGTGGCCGCCTCCACCACCAATGTGCGGCCTTTGTCTGGCGCGTGATTTCTGTGACTGACAGACGCCTTAGACAATTATATAGTAGATCACTTTAGAAACGTATGTAGATACACTGCTAAAGTGATATTACACAGATGTACTATGGGTACAGAGCAATGCTCCTGTTCTGCGCATGCTCTGTACCCTGGAATCGAATCTGGGAAGCGATTCTGTTGTTTCCTGGATTCGGCTTTATAGGCCCCCATGCTAAGTGTGCCGGACCACACAGGATTCGTTTCTGTCCAGTTTTGTCACCGGAGCCCAAAAATGATGCAGACATTGTTTTTGGGACATTGTGGAAAACAGAACAGAAACGAATCCTGTACTGAATACACAAAACTGGATTGCCAAATAGGGCCAATCCGACCCCATAGGGATGTATGGGGGGTAAAAATGATCCTGTTCCGTTTGTTTCAAAAATTAACAGAACAGGATGGTAAAAAATGTAGTGTGAAGCCAGCCTAAGACAAGTGAGGTGGCACAATACAGGAATGAGATGGGGTGAAAGGTTATGGTAGTAAATATTAGAACAGTTCACTGATAAGAAGTGTGAAGGTTTTATTGTCTTCTAATTGGGATCTTTGAGTCCTTAAGCCCCGTCATACTAAGCGAGATCGCTAGTGAGATCACTGCTGAGTCATAAGTTTTGTGACGCAACAGCGACCTCAACAGCGATCTCGCTATGTGGGACACGTTGCAGCAATCAGGCCCCTGCTGTGAGATCGCTGATTGTTACAAACTGTTCAGGACTATTTTTTCGTTGATGAACTCCTGCCGGGCATGCTGCATCGGTGAGTTTGACAGGAACAATGACCAATGATGTCAATACTACACCCGAGAGTGATAGATTCCCAACGACCGCTGGATCGCTGCTGCGTCATTGATGAGATCTGTCTGTTTGATATCTCACCAGCGACCACGCTCCAGTGATCCCGGCCAGGTCATATCGCTGTCGGGATCGCTGGAGCGTCGCGCAGTGTGACGGGGCCCTTAGGGTAACCCTTTCAAAACCTCCTAAGGAGCCCCTAAGAAAAATATCCTATTCCTTTTTATTGTATTTGTGGGAAAGATGGATAGATTTAAAAGTAACTCTTCTCTTAGGGTACCTTTACACGCCGCTACGGCAGGATGGATGCATCCCGCTACTTCACGTGCACGAGCACGCTCAAACGGTTACAAACGCTCAACGCATCACCTTTACACGCCGCCATAAGGTGCGCTACGCTACGTGACATCTATAGCTAGATACATCGCCGGTTGTCTCAAGTAGCCATCTGTAGCTCATTTACACACCGCTATAACCAGCTACTATGGGCGTACCTGGTGCAGCAGGGCCAGCACATAGGCGTGCCACAATTGTGGATTACGAGCCGTCCGTACGCTGATAGGACAAAGCAATAACATACTGATTGGGCAGGCAACGCAGGAGGCTGAGTAATACAGCACGCTCGAGCGATTGTGTAGTGTGACTCGTCAGCTCCTTAAATATGCCTCCCTATGCAGCGACTACCAATCGTCATGCAGCAGCTTCCACCAATGATCGCACATGGGGCGCGGTAACACGGAGCCAGGGTCACGCCTTAGCTACATTGCAGCTACATCGCAGGGTGTCCAGAGTTCCCTTCCGTAACGTCTTTACACGCCGATGCATCTTGCTACCATCGGCTTTGTAGCTCTCTGTTTTCGAGCAGAGGTCGTAAACAGATGTATCTGTTGCCGGCTGTATCGTCACGTCTTCAGACGCCGCTACGACGGGCTATATTGGCGCTACAAGCTACATTTGCAGCCTGTAGCGGGATGCATCCATCCTGCCGTAGCGGCGTGTAAAGGTACCCTTAGGGCTGCTTTACACGTCGCGATATCACAACGCAACATAGATAAAAAGTCACGTGGTACGGCCGTTGCAGTTGATATCGTTCGTGCATTGTGTCATGTAAATGGGCAATGCGACGCGGAAACAACCTAACTACGATATTGCAAGAAGATTGTGCAAGCCTTTCAACCGTACAATATTGTATATGCAATGTGGCAGGATCGTGCTGTGTGACAGCGCAACTACGTTTTGGAGGTCAACTTCCCCTATTCACTCCAATGATAAATGGTCATTCCCTCAGTTGCTCATACACAGCATGGAAAGGGGCGTACTACATCATAGTTGCATTGCCTGCCGATATCTCCCTGTGTGACATCTGCTATGCGATCTTGGACAAGTGCCAAAAATGTGCGAAAAAAAAAAAACGTGTAAAGCGGCCCTTACACACAAAAGCAAAATGATTTGATGCCTCAACCCACACATGCAGATGACTTCATAGACTAAACAAAGCTGAGTGCAGTGAAGTGTATAGCCATTATCTTTTGTTAACAATTATATGTAAAACATGAACCACGTGAACTCCGAGGACATTATACTGAACTAATAAACAGATTTTAGTCCATTGGCAGCAGGCAGATGCTTCATGGATAGACACGACAATTTCACTTTGCATTTTAAATAACATAAGTTTTTTTGCAATTTTTTTTTCAATGGTTTGAATTACTATATTTGAAAAGCAGGATTTAGGATTGACATTAAATGACAAATAAGGTCATAGAAGTCTTTGTGCAAGATAGAGATATAGTCTGAAAATGGCTCTGCAGTTCAACATAATAATGCTCATTGATCCGCTTAAATGACATTATTATCAGAAAATTATCTATTGTTTGGATAAAAGTTTTCATACTCTTGTACGTAAAGTGCTATGGAATTAATAGCGCTACATAAATAAATAAATATAATAAATATATATAATTCATCCGTGACGATGAGCGGGGAGAGGGTGTGGAGGATGGCGGACGACGGCATGCCGTTTCGCTGTGACTACAGCTTCAATGGGTCCAACTGGACCCGTTGAAGCTGTAGTCACAGCGAAACGGCTTGCTTATCAGCAGCAGGAACTGTGTGCGCTGCACACAGGACCGGAGGGCATAATGGCCCCCCAGTCCTGTGTGCTGATCTGGTCCGCGGCTGTCAGGGTTATTCCGGACAGACCCGGACCGGATCACGCCGCAGTGTGAAGCCGGCCTTATTCTAACCTTGACAGTACAGCAGAGTTGAACCTTGTGTCATTGCAAACACATTTGCAGTGATGTAAATTCTGCTGTATGACCCCATTCCTCCCACATTGTCTGCATGTGAGATGGAAGTTGAGGCACTATGGGAAGACATCTGCAGTGCAAATGTGTAGGTACAACGAACAAGAACTAAGGCTAGGGTCACATTTGCGTTCGGGATTGCAGAACCTGATCCGGTTTTGACTTGTCAAAATTCTCAAAACCGGATCCGGATCCGCAGCCCATAGGAGACCATGCAATATCAGACTCGAGCAACTTCATATCCAGTTACCGCAGTCCGGTTTCCGTTGCTGCGTTTAAAATCATGCATGCAACGGTTTTCGCACAGTTTCCTATGCCGGATCCGGTTTTCAAACCATAAACGCAAATGTATTTGGAGCCGTGTACGGTTTTCGGATCTGGACATGCCGCACACCGGGATTGCATTTTGTGGGCTCGGCAAACCGCTCCCTCCGGATCCTGCCGCATGTTGTATTGGCGTCCGGTGTTGTGTTTGCCGGATCGCCCCGGATTGCCCCTGTCCGTGACAATCCGGCACTGGTCAAACAGGTTGCCTATGGGACCGGATTGTCCTGGACACTTCCGTGTCCCGGACCTCTAATTACACACTGTGGCTGGGGGCATCATATGTGCCTGCTCCTCTCACCCTGCCTGACGCAACCATTTGCCTCGAAATCCTCAGGACCATAACGAACAATTGTGGAAGGGAGTGTGTGCAGCTGACCACTATCAGACCATTTGTGTGAGTCCACAATCGGAAATGTGTGACATAAATATGTGGCAACCTATTACAGTTATCCGTTGCAGCATTGCTGCCACATATACATGTACTCTGGCTGGCCATTAACATGTGGAGGTTGCAGTATGCACATGTCTGCAAGTGGCCATGCATGGACAGTAGCATGGGCTGCTTGCAACATGCACAGGTATGCAGATAAGCAATTTCAGGTGGTTCACTGCCGGCCCACATACGGGGCACACAAATGTGACCTGTCAGACTGCCTTGTAAAGGAACCTTCAATATCCACTCACCCATAATTATGCTACAACAATCACAACTACGCCAAGAACCTGCCATAAGCCCTGCAGCGTTGCTACCTGTGTGCCTGTGAGCTAGCAAAACCAACTATCTCATGACCCACCATGGAGCCACCTTCAACATATGTAGGAGCAATGTCAGCAACGTCATCCTTGTGTTCCACAGCACGTAACGACGGAAGATGGGTTGATCTGCAACAAAGAGTGTTCATGACAGCAGCTTGCAATGGCTACATCCTTGCTGTGTATGCAGCCTACCTTGGTGTGATGTTGGCGATTCCTGCTCAACCGTGGTCACATGCAGCATCGATTGCTGAGGGGTGCAAACGCAAGGGGAAAACAATGCTGGCCAACAATTGGACACCAAAAACACAGTCAACACTGGCCCATCATTGCTGGTACCCGAGAGGTCACATCTAGCTACCTTGTGGCATATATCTAAGGAATAGCCTAAAATGTGGCACCTCACAAATATGTTGTCAAGAATATCATCCTATATGTGTTATTGGTTTAGGCTGCCCACAAAATGCACTATTTGGGACAACATGTGTCCATCAAGGTCAGGCCCAACCTTGTGGATTGTGGAGGATCTAAATAATACCTTGTAAGGCTTAAATTGTAGGGACATACAATTGAGGGGCCATAAGTCCAGTTTGTTCATTGCAACAGCGCATGTATCCAATGATGATGGCGGAAAAGCTTCATGTACACACCAGGCAATGCGTCTTGTCGACACATGTCCACTTCATCTGGGTAAAATTCAACATTGCAGCCCTGATGATTTGGCCTGCTCGACATGCAATGCATTTGCTTTAGCCTGGCTAAAGTGTTTGTTGCCTGACGAGTGTTTCCCGGGGGTGTAGCACGCACACAACACAGAAGTTTGGCACTGTAAAGTATGTCTCACCATCCTTGACTCACCACTGCCCAAAAAAGCATACACATCTTTGTCACTCGCAACAACTAGAGCAGCTAACTGGATTCGCTTGGTTAACAACATGCTGCTGCCCGTCATTCCCAGCCCACTGTGCTACCCCTCTCTCCTACTACTGTTCTGGAAATTGTCCTTTGCCATCTCACACTTCTTCTCCTTGTTCATCTTCTTTGTGTGCCACAAAAATGCCATGGTCTGGGTCAAATGTAAATGAGGCAAGCTCCTGGCCCACTTAGGCATATCTCTAACAGCACACATGGCTAAGGGCTGCCCGTAGCCAGATGTCTCAAGGCAAAACCCAAAGGCCCTGACTGCATGCTTTGCGCAGCCTTGCCCCTAGTGCACACATTGATGGGACATTTGAACAGGCCACCACAAACCTGACCACAATTGTGTTGTGGGACCTTTGTTACAGCCCTCTGTCCCTGTAAGTCCCACACTTGCTGTCGTGGCGTAAATCACAACCACAACACAAAATGAAACAACCAAATCTCCTGGTAACATACATGCTCACAGTGAACTCTCCTCACATCATCTTTTTGTCAGACTAGGTGTTCTTGTAGTGGACAGTCCCAGGACTGACCCAGACCAACACGCAAATGTACACATGTGTGGGTGTGTTCCAATTTAGAGCCCTGAGTGTGCCAAATGGCCCAGTGTGGAAAGGCTAATAATGTTGCTAACTCACACAGTAGGCGACTCCTAACTGAGTGTAGGGAGAAATGTCTTTGTGACAAGGCCGGAACATGTCTTTAAGAACATGTTTCCACAATGGTTACCAAGCAAAACATTGCCTCATCTGTTTATTTTTCCCTTGTGAAGGCCAAACACATCAGCCTGAAACATCACAATCACATACCTGTAATGGTCATGGTCATGGGAGATCTTAAAGACATCTGCCATGGCAACGTATGGTTTTTAGTCATGTGTGTGTGTGTCAAGCGAATTCCTACAACACTGAGCATTGTGTTTGTGTGTGTGTTATATTGCTCCGACTTTTCAAAACATGCCTAAAAATCATCAAATAACAAACATACAATAAACATTGGTAACTCACACACAAAGAAAACACAGGTAACGTTTCCCAGCTTTAATTGGGGTTTGTGGAAAACACAACATCACAAATTCAAAGATTAAGAAAATCCCTTGCAGGGGTCAAGCTCTGCACATCCCCTTCATGTGCTGATGGCGTGTTGGTGTCAGGGGTGTGTCTCGGAGCCCTTGGCTGGCCCACACACACTGCTGGTATGGCTTGGACTTGTGCAGCCTGCAGGACCTGCTCCTGTGGACTGCACACCACTATAGGGGGACTTGGCATGTGAAACTGAGTGGCGGGGTTGTACGCCACCCCTGTCGCACTTGTGTGCGTCACTGAGCCAGGCCACATTTGGCTCGTGTGTTGAGTAGCCGACCCATATGTTTGCCCTTGTTGGGTGAAAGGGAGTGTTGGCGGACAAACAGACAGTCTTTCACTGTCCCTCACAACATGTTGGCCATGGCTTCCTGGTACATGTGGCATCCAGTGGCTGCTGGTGGTGGAGTACGTCACATCCTGTTGTTGTCTGTGGCCTAAATGATGGGGGTTTCTCATCTGCCCTTCCGTGGATGAAGCAGTTGTAAACACATGTTGGTGCTGTGCACCAACATATGTTGAACCCAGGCTCTGGCCCATGTGTCTTGCTTGAGGGATCAGGTGTGAAGACACTGTTGGTTGGAACTGAGTCGGCCAAGAAGCAATGTGTGTGTTTGGAGCTAGCACATAACGACTCTGGTTGCCTGAATGGCGGCCACGGTCATCCACCTGCCAGATGTCCTGTGGCAGTGCATCAGGAGGAGGGCTGTGTGAAGGGTGTTGGGTGGCCCTTTCCTGAAATTGCCTCTGCAGATTTGGCCCCATCTGGCGTGCCCGACGCACAAGTTCCTGGCAGCCACGCATGATGTATTCCTGCTGATCGCTGCTCATGTGCTCCATTTCCCTGGCAACAGTACTAAAGTACTGATTTGGACAAATGCTGACACTTGTCCGCAGGTCCATCAGGTTGTTGTCCATGCGTTGAAACCCCTCTGTTATTAACTGGGAGACATGACTCAACAGCTCCTGATGGACCTGGGACATGTGCACAACCTCAGGGAAAAGACTCCTTTCTGTATCCCTCTGCCCATGGCAGGAAAGGCCAGTCACAGGTGCACTGGCTGTACCTGTGTGCGAAGGTACAGAAAGGGGAACAGATGCCACAGCCTCTTGAGCATGGGTTGGTGGTTGCCAGAAGGGTGTACTGTCAGCAGCTGGTTGGGACTCAGATGGGTCTGCACAGGTGGCCACATCGTCACCGGAACATTCTGGCGGGGCAGCTTCCGGAGATGAATGTTGTCCTGATGATGCAGGCTGCTGTGTAGTCCCAGGTGCTCTGTTGATGGGGTTTAAAAAGAAAGTTAATGCCAAACACATGTGTCTGTTATCCCCACATTGCTAAACATCGGTCCTCATTTTACCCATATTTCTCAAAAAGACTTTGCTAAATCATCCTTTGTATTAACTGCCCAATGAAGAAAACATGCACATGTAAGGGCACATTAGCCACACTTGGGGTTGCAACACGGCAAACACCAAAATATTGTCATTTACTGCTCAACAAGGGATGTCCAACAACACACCACCTACACAACACTACGAAAGCACCATAGCAGACATGCTTCCACACAAAATTCAAGTGTGCTGTCTGATGTGGGCCACACCTCCAAAAGACTATGGGCCACACAACGTCAGCAGACATGAGCAAATATTCCCCATTTTTCCCTGTGTTTGGGACCAGATGGACACATCTGTATCTGGATCAAATAGAGCCACACACCTCCCTGGGACAAACCTCTTGCACACATCTGCCCTGATTAAGCTGCTACATGGCGTAGCATTAAGGGGATGGCTTCAAACATTCATCACAATGTCTCTAGCCACTGATGTCTGTGGTTACTCTGCAATGTGTCTGTACACAGGTGTGTTCGACGCACCCACAAGATTTCCCATTAATGACAACATTGATCAGTAAACACCATTATGGTGTTTCTCACGTCACACCACCACAAACGCAACACGCCGTTTATTTTGTTACGCAACATACACATGAACACAAACAAATTAAATTCGGCCGGACAGCTGTCAAACATATCTACAAGATATGGCATGAACACAGCAGCGGCAAGGCCAACGCACGATGGGCCATCAAAATGGTCATGGCATGGGCCCTTGGTTTCCAAATTGTTAACTCATCCAGAAAGGGACACTTGTGTCCTGGCAGCATTACACAAATAAGCCCACAGTTAGCGTCACTAACCCCCCCAAGAAAACAAAAGAAAATCAAGTTTGACACTCACCCCCCTGGAAACATCGTTGGTCTTAAGAAACCCAACACCCCAGCATATTTATAGGGCCTCTTCTTTGGTGCCCCAGAAGTCCCAGCCTGCATCTCATTCCTCACATGCTTCCGGAAACTGTCCCGCAGATTGCGCCATTTCCACACAATGTTGTCACCTGCATGATTAAAACAACAACACTTTAAAAGGTGAACACATTACATCCACAAGCCAAGGTCACATCCATGCATCTACATTGTTGCTGGCATATTGTTTGTGGATGTTTGTTTGATAGTAAAGGCCGTGTGGCACATACACACCACTCTAGCAATACACACAGTGCTTGGGAGATGGTTGCCTTGCTGGAGTGTTGCCCTTCAGGCCTGTGGAGTTCAACAACACGCATATGTATGCAGCTATCACGACCATGCAAGGCAACTAACACATTGCTGTAGGTTAGGGTGTAACATGGGAGTACAGTGCTAAGTAGCCAAAGCAGTGTCTACCCAGGCCAGCCACAGTGGCAACCTCCCTGCTGTTCCACAGACTTTACAGTGTCAGCCATGCTTACAGGCATTGCACAGCAGGTTGGAGCACGTTAACCCTGCCTAACAACGGGTAGGTACGCATCAAGCACTGTTAAGGCGAACACTGTTTACATGGTGACC
Source organism: Allobates femoralis (assembly GCA_033576535.1). Classification (NCBI taxonomy): domain Eukaryota; kingdom Metazoa; phylum Chordata; class Amphibia; order Anura; family Aromobatidae; genus Allobates; species Allobates femoralis. The sequence continues at coordinate 261,133,125 of JARQOC010000001.1, read as the reverse complement.
CAACACTGGTGTTGTGATCCAGATCACATGGTTAAAAACAAATGGCCTCATGCTGTGTGGGACTCCGCCCCACACAAACCTACACACACATGCCTATTGTGTGAAATAGACTATGGGCAAATGGAAAAAAATACCAAAAAACATCATTTGGTTGGTGTCTTCTGGAGGGCCTGGTTTAGAATTGTTTGTCCTCCACATTTAAAAGGCAGACTAACATCTGATCAATTGCCCACTCAGGTGGAATGCAAGTGGCTGACTAACAGTAACAAATGGACTAATCATCTAATATCTATCCAAACACGGTACTCACGGTGACGACGTTGGCCAGCATCATTCAGGCGTTGCCACCCACGTAGTAGAGCCCTACACACCTCATCCCACAGTCGCCGTGTTGTGGCCATGTTACAATGTAGGTGGGAGCTTTGGTCCCATAAAGGGGGCCTTTCTTCCACCAATTGGATCAGAAGGTCTATGTCAAGGTCCTCCTGCCTGGACCTGTGGGAACGTTTTGAACCCTAAAAACAAGACAAAACAAAGGATGAGAAGGGTAACACCACCACATGCTGCACTACACAAGTGGCCACAACACGATAATGTACACATAAAAACCCCAAACATAGGCCCTTTAAAAAAGATGCATACTAACCCACTACACACCCAATGAAAAGGTCAACCCCAACACAAGCAATGAATCCAAAGCCATGTGTTGCAATATTGTGCACAGTTGAGTAGAATAAATACACACCTTGGTGGAAAACAGCCTTGACACACAAGGTTTTTGTAAGACAAACGTTCATGGGACACATGCACCTCGTGTGTTGTCGTCAAGAGCTGCTATGTGACGACAAGCACACACGACGCTCGAAGGGCCACACCTACCCATCCCCAGCACACAGCACCATATTGGTGGCCAGACTCGAGTGTCCAATAACACTTTCTGCACAATCTGCAAAGTCATCATTTGAGAAAATGACACAACACACCAACCCCAAAAAACATCCCGTAACACCAACAAATGGAGAACAAGTGTACACAACCACACATGGCACATTGAACTGGCCACTGTAAGTGAAACTCAGGGCCATGTTTCCGGAGGGAAGCCATACAAACACAACATGCCACACAATGTTGGGATCCACTCGGGGTGACACATTTGTGTGAGTAACAGATCATGACACACACAAACACACCACGTTTCGTGGGTGCACCAACCACAAATCTGAGTGTTCAGAAAGCCAACACCACAATGTCACTTGAAAGGTAGGCCCACAGCCTCTTGGTTTGTGCACACTCTTGGTATCTGCACACATATCAACCCAGCAGCTACACGGACAAGGCCCACACACATGTTTGACATTGTCCCCACCCTGCCAAACAACATTTGGCAATACAGGGACACACCAACAACAAAACACACAAGCACACCAACGAAAAAATTAACAAACACATTCCAAACGGAGATACACAATTTATGCATCCATGTTTAAGTGTCAAGCACCCGTTCACACAAGGAACCTGACTATGGCTAAATCCACATAATTTTGCACAATAGTTCTTCTGGGGAGGCCATGTTTTTGCAAACTCACCCTGCTCCGACCACCTCTTGGTTGGCCACGACTACCATGGGATGGTCCCGCATCCGCTCCTCCTGATGCATCAGAGGGCTAAGGCAAAGAAAGGACACACATCATCGACCATCTAAAACATGTTTACTCTCATTTTGGCCAGACCAGTTGACCCATACCCGCACAACTTACATGTTCCCCCGCCACATCCTGCACCTGTGCTTCCTCCTCGACATCTGCTGCCGAATCACTTGAATCCTTGAATACATTAGAAGCAAATTTGCCTACTATGTCCACAAATGACACACATGCTGCCTAACACATTCATCAACGTTGCCAAAAACACTCACCTGCAACCGGGGATTCTCAGTTGGATCAGACATAGTGTCTCAGATTCGTCCAAAGGTGAACGTCGTAGTCGAATTCACACACTATGTGAAATAGTCAGAAACATAAAACAAACAAAAAACATGAACACAGCTTCAAACATAATCTACTCAGATTCAAGTGGCACCAACCTTGACACACAATGGTACATTACCCATCCCAACACTCCACAGTTTGGCCCATGAAACAGCCATGCCATCCTTCTGACATATGCAAATACATTCAGATATATGTTTTGCTAAAGACAGCCCCACACACTACACACCCAGCTCAAGTCAATCAGGGTTGTTGTGCCTGGTGGCACATGTTGTCAAACATGTAAACAATCTCAAATACATTCCTGTAGCGCCAGCTGGCCATCCTCCTAGTAGTCAGTGCACACACACATGCATGTAGTGTGTGCAACAGGTGCACGCTCATAGTAGTCAGTGCACACACACATGCATGTAGTGAGTGCAACAGGTGCACGCTCATAGTAGTCAGGGCACACACACATGCATGTAGTGTGTGCAACAGGTGCACGCTCACAGTAGTCAGTGCACACACACATGCATGTAGTGAGTGCAACAGGTGCACGCTCATAGTAGTCAGTGCACACACACATGCATGTAGTGTGTGCAACAGGTGCACGCTCATAGTAGTCAGTGCACACACACATGCATGTAGTGTGTGCAACAGGTGCACGCTCATAGTAGTCAGTGCACACACACATGCATGTAGTGTGTGCAACAGGTGCACGCTCACAGTAGTCAGTGCACACACACATGCATGTAGTGTGTGCAACAGGTGCACGCTCCATGCATCCGACCACACCCCCCCACATCCATTCTGCAATCATGTGGACACCAAATGTGCAGGACTGTGGAACACTTTCAATCACCTTGTTACTTGTCCCTCGGGGCACCTGTGAGCTGCTCTCCTGTTAGCCCAATCAACCATGCCACTTGAAGGCGTCTGGACACAGGGTGTTTGAGTCATGAAATGATGTTCTGCGCCTCCGGCCACCTCCCAGAACAAGCCGGAGCTATATCCGGTTTTCGCAACGGACCGGCGCGATCCGGCGCCCATACACTGCAATAGAATGTTCCGCACGCGAACCCGTACCCGGCATGATCCGGGGATATCCGATCACAAATGGCGATTACTCCGATTCGTGTTCTGTCAACAATGCCGGAAGTTGCCGGAAATACTAACACGGCGCCCCCAAAAACCGGACCGTCGTCCTCGGGCCGCCATGGGTTGGTATGGTGGTTCCGCTTCAATCCGGGACAATCCGGCACAGTCCGGAAAAACAACAGACTTACGGTGGGCGGCTGCCATGGGCTGCAAACAACATCAAGCTTCCCTGAGGCTAAGTAGAACTATTAGTAGGCCAGGTGAAACTAAATTAAATTGCAAAACACGTTTGGCCCTCCAAAATAAAACTCCGAGGTTACAGGGACTACAGGACTGCTTTGGGAAAGAGACAACAAGGTACGTACACCAGTTGCATTTTGTAGGCAGCCATGGTGGGCACGCAAAGTGTTATTGCACACATTTACAGCCTGTGTATCCTCCCTCTAGATGTCTGGAGCAGAGTGTTCCGAGGCGGCCTACGTATCCTCACCATCCTTAAGCAGCAATTACTCAGTGAGTGTAAATTGTTGGTGCTAAGAAATTTGGACCATATACCAATAGGTGCTACGTAACATTTGTGAGTCACTATCCATTAAGTGGAGCCATTGCAGGATGGCTTTTTGTTGCCACTCTATGTGTAGGCATTTGGAGCACATGTGGTCCAGGCTCATGTCCTCACTGGGTTAGATTGGTGTAAAAAGTGTTGTGCTCGAGAAAAGGCCTCCCTATGTTTTGTGTCGGTTTGGCAATGTAGTAAGCACAGATTTTACCCTGGTGCAATGTTTAATTTGTTCCCAAAAAATTGTGTCCATTGTAGTGTAATTGTCACGTACCTGAGCATGGTTTCAAACACAACACATGTATAAGGTAACTGCATTGTGTTGGGTCTGCGAGCCCTACATGATCTGTTAATTGATGCAGCGTAGCCCGGGCCAAACACAACCATATGTCAAGGTGGTACACATTTGGCCAATGGTTTAATGGTTTTGCGGGTGTCAATTTTTGCCTGTGTCACATAATGTTGTTTTTGCAAATACGCATTGTTAGGTGTGTTTTTGGATGTTGTTGGACATGTTTTGGGGCAACACTATCTGGTGTCACGTGTTCTCATTGGCTTCAGAATGGCAGCCCAGGTGTCATGGAGTGTTGGCCTTCTTGAGCTAAGCCACTATGGCTGTTGTGCTGGGTAATGTGTGTGTGTTGATTTGAGGCCACCAATCAGCAATTAACGATGACAATGAAGATGTGCCTGCCCTCACAGTTACACCCACAGCCCGGGTTTGCAACATCTACATGGACAATGAATGTCCCCACCCTGTGTGGGAGAGGATATGGCACATGCTTGGTTGATGCACCACCATTACACGACATGTCCATGTATTCCCAGGACAATAAAGGCCACTGAGGCAGGCAGCGCTATAGCAACAATATGAGAATGTCGGCACTGTACCAGAGTGCAGATGTAAATGTGACAGGGATGGTCGAATTAGATGTGTGTTGTTAGTGTAGGTGCTAGGTTGGTGTGTGTGCCCGGGAACATGGTGATGGAAGCTCATGATTGTCAGGTACTGATATGAGTAACTATGTATTTGTGTCATGTTACAGGAGCCATCTCAAGTGTCCACGCCATCGGATAGTGAGCATACAGCAGTAAGTTACATTTACACACTCACACAATGTGCATTATTGTTGTGTGGTTATTGATATTTCACATGAGTTGCTAATTTCTGTCTCCATGCAGCCCCAACCAAAGACCAAGAAAAAGCAAACCAAAGGAAAGGGTCCAATACTCAGATCCTCAGGGGCAAAAGTTGTTGCTGGCCGCAAGACTGTGGTAATTGATGTTGTTTTTTTAGGATTGTTGTCCACGTTGCCTAACTGACATGTGTTGTTGTTTTGGGAGCATACAGGCCCTTGTTTGTGGATTGAGATATTTCCTAATGTTGTGTGCCTTATCACAGGTGGCTGCCCAGCGCTTGGCGAAAAAAACTACTCGAGTTAGCCTGACAACTCATGGGCAGGGGCGTAAAACAGGGGTAAGTGGTTAAGGTACATGCCACATCCAACATGGGTGTCCTTTGGTGGTGGTGTCACAACAACACTTATTTAGCAGACCTGCTTTTATGTAGCACACATGATGCTTTGTTTTTGTGCCTGATGCAGGTCTGGTTTGTTTTGTGGTTTAGTGTTTAAGTGTTTGATTTCGCATGTCCATTGGCTCACCTCATGTCCCACACATGTAGGAAAAAGGTGGGACAACTTCACAGACAAGGGTCATTGTTGTGGATTGCAAGGCCAAATTAAGGAGTGAGGAGATAATAAATTTGATCCAGGCCCACCCATCCATCTGGGATCAGAGAGATGAAGGTCATCATGACATCACCCGCAACAGACAACTATGGAGGGAGATCACTGGTGAAATATTTTCCCAATTTCAGCATATGACGGCCACACAACAGCATGACGCCGGTAAGTTTTTAGATTCAAACGGGGTTTGTGAGCTTGATGTGCTCTGTTGTGTATCTGGGATGAAGATCGCACATGCAGCATTTTTTGTTAGTGGCGTAATGGTGTTTTTTTTGCTGTTTAGTGAAACAGGTCCAAACAAGGTGGCGATCTCTCCGTGACCGTTATGTGAAGGACCGCCGTAATTTGAAGAAATTTCAACGAAGTGGGTCCGGTGCAGTCCCACCTGTGCTGTATCGTCACTATCACCAACTGTCGTTCCTTCAGAATTCTGTGGAGGGTCATGCGTGAGTGTCATGATGTAGTCCTTTAAGACTGTGGATTGTGTGTTTGTGGTTGAAATGACACTTTCCTTTACTTGCACAGGACACACTCAAGTATGCCAGCCTCGTTGGGTGATCCCACTATGAGTCCAGTTCAGGATGTGCCTTCTGCACAAGTGCCATCAGTTGAAGGGCAGGTCCCGGGGCCAAAACAATTGACATCTGTGGTCCCCATAGGGAGCGGGAGCTCAGTCTCGCAACCTACTGCTGCTGCGGAGCCAGCTATCAGCAGGGCAAGGAAAAGGTCAGTTGCCAAAACAGAGACTGATCTTCTGCTGATTGATGGGATGCAGAAGATGGAGGATAACTGGCGGATGGAGAAGCGAGAGCTGCAGCGTCAACTGGATGAGCTCAAGGCAATGGTCCAAAATCCACCCAGAAATGAGGCCCAGATGTTTATGTTATCTTATGTATCCCATATCTCATCATTTCCCCCTCGAAAGATGATGTTGTTTAAGCGACAATTTCAAGCTGTAGTGGAGGGCTTATTAGAACATTCGGAGGGGGATGGTGAAGGTGATGTGACCCTGATGAGTGTTGTTTAGGGGCATGATGCCATGGCCTGACAGTTAGCCGAATGTGGCGCAGAGATGATTGCAAATAGTGTTTTGGCCATATGTGTGTGTGATGACTGTCTGTTTATGTGAAGCGTGAACAAACATGCGCAAAAAGCCATGTGTGTGTTTGAGTTTAAGTCTTGTGTTAAATTTTTTAATGTTTAATTTTTGGGGCACAGAGTGTGTGTGTCTTTGTTTGGTTATTACACCACGTTTTGATGGCAACCATCGTGTATTTTTTGGCTCTTTACTTGGTTTGGGCTCCTGTGCCATGGGTGTGTGTTTATCCCACCATAACACCCTATGTCCAACACACACACTATAGTATGCCACCCATGACATTATGTCGTGACAAGTGTGACCACAAGCTGGGCAAGCACTTGTTCCATTATGTGCATCATCAGCATTTGCAGGTCAATTCTTGGCCAACATAGCGTATGTACAGTATAAGTGACATGTGAGCTTATACTTGACACACAAACAGAAGCTTATGTGTAGATTTGTTACGTGTGCATCACAAGTAGAGTTGCCCTACACATCTGAGCACTAACCAGTCCTGGGTCGGGGGCCCAGCAGGTGACTACAATTAAGCCACACAATAATGAGTTTATCTTGACATATCCAAACACACATATGCAGTTAATTAGGCACTACTATGAAGAGCTGACGGTGGCTTTTGCTATTCTTGCTAAATAATTGTGAAAGTTTGTTCAAAAACAGTGTTGGACACAAGCAGCGATTTTAATGTGGAAACTGACACAAACATCCAAGGCGGAACATTTCCCACAACACATTACAGAAAAACATAAGTGAACACATTTCCAAAAAAGACACAATGAGTCACAACAGCCTAGATGGCAGGTTGTAGCCTGTCCCCTCTGCCCCTCACATGTTCCAAGTAGGCTGCATAGTTATCCCACACCTCCATGGCCATAGAAGTCCCTCTGACCCCAGCTGGCTCCATCCCAATCAGAGGTGACTGCCACTCTTGAGGATTGATCAGAATTGGTTCATTCTGCATGACCAAATTGTGGAGACATATAGTGGCTTTGATGACACTGTCCACATTTTTGGGATGCAGCAGGATCGTCGTCTGGAGGACACGCCATTTGGCGGTGAGGATGCCAAAGGCACACTCCACATGTTGGCGGGCTGCACTTAAACAGGCATTAAAATGTTGGCAACGAGGATTTTGGTGGTGACTCGAGTAGGGTTTGAGTAAGTTCTGGTGTATTTGAAATGCCTCATCTGCAACCAGAAAATAGGGAACCCTTGGCCCAGCAGTACCGGGCAAAGGTGATGGTAGGGGAATTTGAAACTGTTGAGTGTAGAGGGCTTGGCCCATGATGCTATCCTGGAACACCCGGGAATCATGGCTTCGGCCATAGGCACCAATGTCTACCGCCACAAAGCGGCCTTGGGCATCTGCGATGGCCATGAGAACCACCGAATAAAACTTCTTATAGTTGAAGTACTGTGAGCCACTGTTTGGTGGCTTCTTGATGGCCACATGCTTCCCATCAAGGGCACCAACACAGTGTGGGAAATGTGCAAGATGTTCAAATGTGGCGGCATTTTGTAGCCAGAGCTCCCGTGTGGGTGTTGGTAAGCATTGTAGATGGAGCTTGTTCCAGATTACTTCACAGGTTTCTGGTACTATTGTCGAAATGGTGGATCGTCCAAGGCGGAACAAAAAATGTAAAGACACATATGTCTCTCCTGTAGCCAAAAACCTGAGTGAGGGAAAAGGCAACACGATTAGGACTGAGACACATAGTGACATGGTAACATAGTCAAGCCATATTGTTATGTGAAGTTACAGACATGTGTTTGCATACATGGGCTGACATGGTGATACCCAGGAGCCAGCACAAGAGGCATGGGTGTACCCAGGATCAAAACTAGGGGGGGGCAAGCCATGATCAATCCCGCCTTCTGTGGTCCTCAGAGGTGTGTGGTGAACGTCATATTCAACCGGGTGCATTGTGGGGGCTGATTACATGTACGACCAGGCTCTGGCACATGTGCAGTGCGCATATTGAAGCAGGGCCGAACACGTGATCAACCCCCACAATGCACCGGGCTGGATATGACATTCTGGCCACGCGTCAGAGTACCACAGGAGGCGGGAATTTCAAAAAGAGGAGAAAACAACTAAAGGAATGCTGATGTCCAGCGAGGCATGCTGAAATCCAATGAGGAGGCAGTGTAGAACCTCGCCTCTCTGCTGGCTAAGGCAAACTTGAAAGTGGTGTCCCTCCTCCCCACAAATACAAGTGCCTCTGCACCATCACACGCACATAAAAGAACTTCACAGAAGAATCCACAACAAGGAACATTAATGGCAATGGCAGGCTTGGTACAAGCGTAACGACACACAATGATGGTGGCAGAGCTCAGGGCCTGTAGGCAGACACAGTCCTGCATCCTCATAGCACAGGAAGCAACACTGCTTGGCAACCGGGCCAGCAATGGCCGTGGTGTGTAAGCAGAGGGACAATGCATCCTGCACCAGGGGTGTACATAGAAACCATGGGTCCTCATTGTCGAAGTTCTAATTGCCCCCCACCCCCAAAAACAAAAAAACATATTTGGCTGGGGTACATATCTCACAAGTTTGCAGTTGTAACAAAGTAATTTTCCTCTTATTGGAGCCCCTAGATTTCCCTTTCATTGCCCCTATCAAGTGTGATGGCAGCAAAAGTGCCCCCCACTTGATGATCCCCCACTGTGAATTCCTCCACACACACACTGAATGTAGACCCTACTGTACCCCCTTAAACTACCCCGACACAGTATGATCCCCAACTGGGACCCACACACAGCCCTCCATATAGTGTAATGGACCCGACCCCTGGTCACAGTATAATGGCGCCAAACACAGCCCTCAAATAGCCCTCCAAGTATTATCATGCCCCACAGAGCCCCACAAATGTTTGAATAGCTTCCATATAGTATAATCCATATAATACTCCATATAGTATAATGCACCCCCATAGTACTCCATATAGTATAATGCAACCCCCGTACTACTCCATATAGTAGAATGCCACCCCCATTGTACGCCATACAGTATAATGCACACCACCAGAGGAATCAAGAACATATAATGCACACCCAGAGGACTCCAACCACATATAATGAACCCCCATCGGCCTCCATCACATATAATGCTCCCTCATAGGGCTCCATAACATATTATGCACCCCCATAGGACTCCATCACATATATTGCTCCCTCATAGGGCTCCGTAACATATAATGCACCCCCATAGGGCTCCATCACATATATTGCTTCCTCATAGGGCTCCGTAACATATAAAGCTCCCTCATTACATACACATGTACACATTATCTCCCATCACTGGACACATTGGTGATAAACACATTTAAAACAATCAGTAACCTCTGTCCTCGATTCTCAATGGTGTCTGCTCGCAGCTCCGGTCTCCCCAGCGTGTCTGCCGCTCTGCAGGACCCGGGCAGCACCGGTGCTTGGTGATGATGCCATAGCTCCCCGATGTCCTGATATGCAGAGTGGCAGACAGTGTCTGCCAGCTACACTACAGGAGCGGGGCCGGCATCTGTGGGGAAGCGGCGCTAGCAGCAGGTGCCCGCCGCTGATGACGGCCACTGGTTACCACTGCCCGAGGCAACCTATTTAGGTTGTCTCATATCATGGGTGCACCCCTGCGTGGAGGAAGAATGTAGGCGCCAGGCTTCAGGGGGGAGGCAGCAGCCCCCCCTGCCCCACGCTGGGTACGCCCATGACAAGAGGCCATGGCCCAAGGAACCCCAAACACATTCTTGACAACACTTACTCCCCAGGCCACATATGGTCCACACACATCTTCGACGCAGCAGCAAGTACCATCCTTCAAACACATATATGTGTAGCTATGATGTTGTTATAGTGACCCATGGGTACCAGAACTACATGTTACAATATAGACCGTAACCGACATATAGGGTGGGGTGAGATTTTTAATTCCCATTTTTTTCAAGCCCTCCAGATCCAGATGGTGTGCAGGCCATTTGCATAAGGCAGGTTTTTTTGCCAAAATAGTTGAGGGCCCAAACATGTCCCCAAAGTGCTGTGTACACATGGCTGAGGCTGAACAAGGCGTGTATTATCCACTTAGTTAAGCAATGATGGGAAAAGGAAAGTGTTTACTGTTCCTTTCCAAACCGGTGGATGACATTTCATTGTGACTTTCATGTGTGTGGGTGTGTGTGCACCACTCGATACATATTTGTGAAAAACAGCTATCCGTATATTTGGCGGCACATTCCACATTTTCACATTTAGCCTACATGTGGAAGCAAGGAGGGCAACAATATACTGGCACAGCATTGGTGCTGAGAATACATGATGGCCAACGCATCACCCGGATTGAAGGTCAGTGACCTGGTGTGCAACATGCATCATGCATGGTCAATGAGCCAGGCAGCAGATCCACAGCCAGTTCCAGACTTGGTTTTTTAGCAATGGTGCACACATCATGTTAGCGTATGGGTAGGTTTTTAAGATTGCCTTTACAGATCTTTGCTGTATTCACACCAAGTAAACATTTACCACAAACAACGCATCTGGGACCAGCCGCATGGTGGCCCAGAGAGGACACTGGTGCAAGTGATTGGCTAGCCTACATTTTGGATCCTACATTCCTGCTTGTGTTTGGATCAACCCACAGTATCCAAAGGACCCTTGTGCTGAATGATGTTGCAAAACAGTGGGTGGAGATGATATCATCCAGACCATACACACATGATGCTAATGGCTACACTCAGGTGCAAACAAGATGTGGTGCCTAGGATGTGCTGTGCCAAGTGGATGTGCCCATGAAATAACAGACATTTGTGGTTGTTTTTCAAAATGCTAACAAGCGGGTTATTGTGCTCACTAAATATTTCTCCATGAAGCAAGTCAGCAGCACAACATAGGCCACACAAACAATGCCCTGGTGGACACTCATAGTGGGCGTTGGGAAAATGGATGATATGCCATAACATTCTACAGCGGCTCTGTAAATTTACACGACACCATTGAGCTACATTGTACACAGATGTTTGCAATCACATGCTAAAGCACTGGGGTGGGGGACATTGTTAGTCAATCAATGTAGATACATGGATTGATGTGGGCTCACAGGCGTATATGGTGTGTGGGGCATGGAGGTGATTTTTTTTTTTTTTTGGCCTAGACATTGCCAGGCCAAAAGCGCTGAGCCCAATATTGAGGCCAGTGGTTTGGAAATTGATGACACATGATGCAGTCATGTTGTGTATACATTTTCACACACTCCTGGCCATCTTTGGGTCGTTTAATTTGTTAGATTATTTGGTGTTCACTTATGTGATTTGTAACCAACACACATCTTGATATATGTGGAGACAATACTGAGGTACACACATGATACAAACACAATGCTAATTGCCCAACACAAGGCAAGGACCCAATGGCATCACACAATGTATGAATACCAGGAGAATGATCAACACAAGGGTACACCGGGCATCTGTTGCAACATCTGTAGAGTCAACACCTGGCACCATTGTTAGTACAACAAAGGCCAGCCACACATCAGAATAATAGTCTACAAGACACATGATGGAACATAGGGGCCAAACAAGAAAGGACTTAGCTCAAACAAACCACACTACTGTGCCCATTGTCCGTAAAACATTATTGGACACATTGCCACATGTAGCAGCATGCAGCAGTTGTTATGCCGCTACATGAGTGGGGTATATGTGTTCAATATTACTGAGTGAACATGGTGGACAGATGACACACATACCTTAAGGTGACCACCAAACGTTCAGCAGGGCTGATTGCTAGTCTGCAGGACGTGTCCTGACGGGCAATGTCATCCTCAACCAGGGCCAGCAACGCCTGAAACGTCCCCATGGACATGCGCAGGAACCGTTGAAATTTTGGTGGATGATGGGTCAATTGCTGGAACAAGGTGTGGAACGCACCATGGTGTGGACGGAGCTGGTTGACAGGATGCACCCATACACGACGCTGTCTACGTTGCCTTCTTTCCTCCTGGTGGCGGAGCAAAAGATACCGCATCCTCAAGAACACAGACACTTCAGCCATTGTAGCAGCTCAAAATCAATAGCCAAGGCACACATGACTGTTGTGGAATGGGCCTTTAATTGGGCACAGGGTGTGGTTTTCAGAATTAAACCCATTGAGCTAATTTAGGGTCAGTTAACAACACAGTGTGCACACGTCCCCTGGTCTTCACATGACTATCCCACTCCTCACACCCTCACATGCAATGTGTAATGGGCGGGCCCAGGACCTTGACTTTTTAAGGATAATTGACAACACAAATCGGACATATACCATCCGATTTGTTATAAATCCGGACACCGGATGACGATTCCGCGAACGGAACACCGGGATAGGATTCTCATAGACTCCATATTGACAGCCGCCGGTTTGTCCCGGATCCGGCATGAACCGGGACAATCCGATTCTTTATAGCGGCGGGGATGAAGAATGGTGGGAAGCCGCAGCCAACATCCGATACACGCATGGCACTTTTGGCCCAATACGTTTACCGCATGCCTTGTTAGTGACAGATTGTCACTGCAAATATCTGTGTGCCCGCCATTGCGTTCACCGCATCCGTATCCGGATGCGGTGAATGCAATTCATGTTTTCAATGTGACCCTACCCTAAGTCTCATTACAGTATTAACTGTACAGTCTTAGTTCTCATCGTACTGTAGATCAGCATAAGAAAAATTTGCCAGCTATTACAGTGGGGAAAATAAGTATTTAATACATTTTTGATTTTGCAAGTTTTCTCACCTACAAAGAATGGAGAGTTCTGTAATTTTTATTGTATGTACATTTTAACTGTGCGATCAGAATCTAAAACAAATTTCAATCACATTGTATTATTTTTATATCATTTGCATTTTATTGCATGAAATAAGTATTTCATTTAATAGAAAAACAGAACTTGATATTTGCTACAGAACCCTTTGTTTGCAATTACAGAGGTCATACATTTCCTGAAGTTCTTGACCAAGTTTGCTCACACTGCAGCAGTGGTTTTAGTTCACTCCTTCACTCAGATCTTCTCCAGAGTTTTCAGGTTAAGGACTGTTGCTGGGCAACATTGAGTTTCAGCTCCCTCCAAAAATTTTCTGTTGGGTTCAGGTTTGGAGACTGGCTAGGCCATTCCGAGACCTTGAAATGCTTCTTATAGAGCCACTCCTTAGTTGCCCTGGCAGTGTGCTTAAGGTCACTGTCATGCTATTGCATCACCCCACAGACTTTCAAGGTTTCTCAGTGGGACCGCCTCAACCCACATTTGCTTCGTCCTCGGGGAACTATATACAATGAGGTCCTGGCCACACATAGTCCTGTGGCCCAATCGTCCTTTAACAGGTTAAGCTTACTTAAATGTTCATACAGCAAGTCTCTGTATGCTCTTAATGGTTGCTTATTTACATTATTACCATATTTACACTTTGCTCCCTATAACGAGCAGGGATCTGACCTTTAGGAGTACGAGTGGATCTACACAGTACAGGTATCGCTGATGACCTGACTTGGTTCCTAGTGTCTACCGCTGGTGTGGTGGGTGTACTAGTCACTACGCTACAAGTAAACCTACGTAGTACTGGTATACCAGACTGCCTTCTGCAAACTCTTAGGGTACCTTTACACACGGCTACATTTGTAGCTTGTCACCAGGTAACTTACAGGTTGCAGTGAAATCATGGATACATGGTTCTATCTTGTTGCTGTGTACAAATGGAATCATGTATCCATGATTTCACTGCAACCACTAAGTTACCTGGTGACAAGCTACAAATGTAGCCGTGTGTAAAGGTACCCTCTAGGCCCGTTTACACACACAGATAATTGTGCAGACATTGTTCGCGGATCTCTAGTTGCAGTGAAATCATGGACACATTGTTCCATTTGTACATGGCCCCAAAATGGAACAATGTGTCCGTGATTTCACTGCAACCAGAGATCTGTGAACAATCTCTGTACAATTATCTGTGTGTGTAACTGGGCCTTTAAACTCACCATGGGTCTGACAGATTCGCCACTAGCAGGGTAGATTCTCCTGTTCCACTGTGGTTGTGACATCTGTTGCTGGAGCCATCTGATCTTGAGTCTCTGCTGCTTCAGGTGCAGTAGGCTGGGGAAAGATTAAAACAGGTACTACGATTGCCTGGTTCAGATGCGTCCAAGTCTGGGGGAATTCTCCAAGGATGGTATGGACTTCCCTTCCACTTCTTCTGAGCATTGAGGAGCTTCTTGGTCTTCCTCTTTGTCTCTCAGTTGGTCAGGGTATAAGATTAGGTTGCCTCTTGAGGATGCCGCTGAGGTTATACCTTGTGGTTATCAAAGTTTGAAGGCAAGACGGTGTATGGGTCATCCTCCCACTGGTAGTCTATTTTGTGTATTCTCCTTTTCTGCTTTAACACCTGCTCTCCGAGTGCTAAGGGAGTAGCCAGGGCTTGCTGGTTGTAGTTTTTTTCTTGCCTCTGCCTTGCCTGTGTCAGACTTCTCTCTACACTTCTTGGACTTTGCAGTATTGTTGTTGCCGCTCGGTATCCCAGTCTGCATCTGGTGGGACTGTCTCGGGTGTTAAGACTCCCTTGCCCAGGTCAATGGGTAACTTGCCAGGTTTTGCCCGCATCAGGTACTCTGGAGTACAGTTGGTGGAGTTTACTGGGCTGTGGTTGTATAGATCTACCAGATCCAGCAATTTTTCTGGCCACAGGTTTCGTTCTTCAAGGGGTAAGGTTTTCAACAGGTCAATCACCACCTGATTCATCTTTTTGCACATGCCATTGGTCTGCGGATGGTACAGTGTCGTTCTGATTTTCTTGAAGCCGTACAGGTTGCAAAACTCCTGTAATACATCTGCCTCGAATGCTGGACCTTGGTCAGTAACAACTTGTCAGGGTAGCCGTGTAGCCTACAGAAATGTTCTTTGACAGGCATGACTACTAAGAACCAGGAACAATGGTCGACGATGGTCAGAGCGTGGATGTAGCCAGATATACTCGAGGTCAATTTCAAGTGATTCAGAGCCACGAGTTCAAGTGGTTGTTTTGTGATGATTGGCTGTAAGGGGGCTCTTTGGCTATCACTAGTGATGAGTTAGCATGCTCGGCGGTACTTACCCGAGCATCTCAGTAGTCGGGATGCTCGGCGAGCACCAAGTACTGCCGAGATGCTTGGGCACATGCTCGAGTCCCCCGACCCTGTATGTGGGCGCTCTTTACAGAGCCAACCCACATGCAGGGATTGGCATGACCTGACGGCGCTGTGCTTGTCACTCTGCTGCATTGTTCCAGTGAGTGTAGGGATAGGTGCTACTGAGTGGGTGACAGATTTTAGGCCTTTTAGGTAGTGTAATTGCTGGGCTGCAAAATCCATCTAAACAACAATCCTTTTGAGGACTACCTGTATACAGACAGGCAGGGAAGCAGGGTATATAGGAAACTGGTGTATTAGTACACCAGTCAGCATCACATCTGGGGATAGTATACAGGCTTGAAATATCATCTATCCATCCATAAACAGTCCTTCTAAGGATTAATTTAGCTCTCTATAGGCGGGAGGGGTATATAGCGCAGTACGGTGTATCAGAAGCTGTATACCACTCAGCACATCTGAGGCTGGTGTCCAAGCTTTTAATATCATTTCATCTATAGTATCCATCCAAAACCATTCCTTCTACAGCTTAATTTAGCTCTCTATAGGCAGGAGGGGTATATAGCACAGTACGGTGTATCAGAAGCTGTATACCACTCACCGCATGTGGTGCTGGTGTCAAAGCTTTTAATATCATCTCCTTTATAGTATCCAACCAAAAAAATTCCTTCTATGGCTTAATTTAGCTCTCTATAGGCAGGAGGGGTATATAGTGCAGTACGGTGTATCAGAAGCTGAACTGTATACCACTTACAACTGGGGCTGATGTCCAAGCTTTTAATATCATCTCAGCTATATTATCCATCCAAAAACAGTCCTTCGAAGGATTAATTTAGCTCTCTATAGGCAGGAGGTGTAAAAAGTGCAGTATGGTGTATCAGAAGCTGTATACCACTCACATCTGGAACTGGTATCCAAGCTTTTCATATCATCTCATCTATAGTATTCATCTAAAAACCTTTCCATCTACGGCTTGCTTTAGCTGTATACAGGCAAGGTATATAGCACACTTTTAAAAAGCAAATATCACACCGTTTAAAATGCGCAAGCCCGGTGGCAAGGGACGAGGGACTGGACATTATGGTGATGGTGCATGCAGAGGCCAAGGCCACGGGCAAGCTAGAATTGTGCCACAACAAACACCCACATCTTCTCGTCCGTTCTTCCTGTCCCAATTCCTAGTGGACTGCAGCACACCACTCTTAAACACAGAGCAGTGTCAAAAAGTTGTTAGTTGGATAGTAGATAATGCTTCCAGTCAGTTTGCCACCACCACAACCACCCTGTCTTCCACACGGTCAAGTCTCAGTAGCCATGAGTCGGGATCGCATATTCCTCACCCTGATCCTCCTTCCTTCCACCATGCCAAGAGGGATCCCACACTTGGACATTCTGAAGAGCTGTTCAGTTTGCCATTGATAGATTCGGGTCTCTCGTCCGCTCCATTTGAAGTGGGGCATGATGAGATCGTATGTAGCGATGCCCAAATATTTGAGCAGCCACGGTTGCACGAAGGCAAAGGTGGGAAAATGTCACAAGAGGTGGACGTTGATGAGACACAATTGCCAGAAAGTCAGGAGGAGGACCAGGGTGCGGATGTGGAGGATGACGTGGTGGATGATCCAGTAACTGACCCAACCTGGCAGGATAAAATGCAGAGTGAATACAGCTGAGCACAGGGGGAGGGAGCCGTAACACCAAAACAGGCAGGAAGAAGCAGTGTGATGGCTGCAGACAGAAGGCGGGCAACCGTTCCCCATAACACCAACACGATGGAAGTTGCCAGTACAACTTTTAGGTCTTCCTGAGTCTGGCTATTTTTTAAGAAGTCTGCTGATAATTCCAAAAAGGCCATTTGCACCACCTGCCATGCCAGCATCAGCAGGGGTAGCAAAACTACCAGCCTGACCACCATCAGCATGATCAGCACATGGCAACAAAGCACCCGACTTTGAGGGCTGAGCCCCAGGGTCCAGTAGCAGTGTCTGCTGGTGACACCACTGCTTCTTCCACTGTTGCGTGTGTAGCCAATCCCCTGTCCATAGTGCATGCAAAGATGCCTCCTGTCCTGCACCTGTCGTTGCACAATTAGACATACCACCATCATGAAACACATCCACATCTTTGTCCCAGCGCAGCATTCAGTTATCCATACCTCAGTCCTTGGAACGCAAGTGCAAATTTGCAGCCAACCACCCACAGGCCACACTACTCAATTCACACATTTTGCGACTGCTTGCGCTAGAAATGTTGCCTTTTAGGCTAGTGGAGACGGAAGCATTCCGCATCCTGATGGTGGCGGCCATCCCTCATTACTCGGTCCCCAGCCACCACTATTTCTCCCGGTGTGCCGTCCCCCAATACACAAGCACGTGTTTCAAAATATTAACCGTGCCCTTAACAACGTAGTTTCCGTGAAAGTCCAACTAACCACGGACACGTGGACAAATGCTTGTGGGCAGGGATGGTACATCTCTCTGATGGCACACTGGGTTAATATAGTGGAAGCTGGGACCCAGTCGGACCTTGGGACGGAACAAGTCCTCCTGACGCCAATGATTGCGGATCCTAACTCAGTCAGGGTTGCCCCCACAGCCTACAGCTCCTGCACATCATCCTCCTCAGCCTACTCCTCCCCCTCATCTACACCCTCTACAACAGTCACAAGCTGGAAGCACTGCAGCACTACCTCGGCCAAGCTGCAACAAGCTGTGCTGAACCTAATATGCATAGGTGACAAACCCCACAATGCTGAAGAGTTGTGGACAGCTCTGACAGAGTAGGCAGATCTGTGGCTCACAACTCTGAACCTACAGTAAGGCATGGTCGTGTGTGACAATAGCCGAAACCTTGTGGCGGCTCTGAGGTGAAGCAAGCTCACACATGTACCATGCGTGGCCCATGTGCTCAACCTTGTAGTTCAGCGGTTTCTTAAATCCTACCTGGAGCTTTCTGATCTGCTTGTCAAAATACGCCACCTGTGTGCCCATTTTAGAAAATCACCTACTGCTTCGGCTGCCCATGCAGGGTTTCAACAACGTTTGCAGCTTCCAGCTCACAGACTGTGTGATGTCCCCACACGTTGGAATTCGACACTGCAGATGTTGTTCAGGATTTGTGAGCACAAGAGGGCAGTTTTTGACTACCAGCATCAACAAGGCCGTCGGTATTTGGTTCAGACTCCACACATAAGACCTCAGGAGTGGAAATGGATGTCCGACATATGTACTGTCCTCCAAAACTTTGGGTACTCTATGAAAATGGTGAGCGGCAATGATGCCATCCCATTTCTCTGTCTTCTGAAATGCTCTCTGCTCAAAATCAAAAAGGATGCATTGCAGGCGGAGCACGATGAGATGGAGCAAGGAATCATACAGGGTGATTACACAAAGCCCAGCCTCATCTCATCGCAACGTCGATTGGGGGACAATGAGGAGGAGGAAGAGGAGGAGGAGAGCATGGTCAGTCGTCCTCTTGGGGAGGACATGGAAGTCTCACCTGTTACGATTCTGGTGCGCATGGCTGACTTTATGTTACGCTGCCTTTCCTGTGACCCTCGTGTTATCAAAATCTTGGGTAACACTGAGTATTGGTTGGTGACACTTTTAGACCCACTCTACCAGGAGAACTTTCTATCTCTTATTTCCAAGGCGGAGAGGTCTACAAAAATGGTGCAGTACCAGAAGGCCCTTGTTGCAGAATTGGTAAAAAAAAATTCCCTTCTGAAAACGCTGGTGGCAGAGGTCACAGTTCGGTGGACAACCAAGGAGTACAGGTAAGAGAGACACAACTCCGATCCAGTATAGGCAGAGAAACACTCTCAAAGATCTGGGAGAGTTTTCTAGCCCCTCCCATGGCACAGGCTCTGAGGCAGGGGGTACTCTCACAAGGACTGCAAAGTTTGGGAAGATGATGAAGGAGTACCTTGCCGACTGTACCAAAGTCCTCCGTGATTCCTCTGTGCCCTATTATTATTGGGTCTCCATGCTGGACACGTGGCATGAACTGGCTCTCTGCGCCTTGGAAGTCCTGGCCTGCCCTGCCCCTAGCGTTTTGTCAGAGCGGGTTTTTAGTGTAGCAGGGGGAATTATTAATGATAAACGCACCCGCCTGTAAACTGAAATGCTGGCAGGCTGACTTATGCTGAACAAGGCCTGGATTGGGCAAGACTTTTCAACATCCCCAAATAATAGCAGCGTAATATAAAGTCAAAGATAGTGTCTTTTTTGGGGAGGTGTATTCCCATGCCCCTCTTCACCCCCACACATGGGTATGCACTTCCTGATTTTGGCTATTTGTTGTAGTCCTCCTCCTTCTCCTCATTCTCCACCACCATATCACCAGGGTGACCGTGGTCCATCATACAACATCCACATAATATTTTTAATGGGTGTTTATGATGCCCGTAACCAAAAAAAAAGAAATTATACAGTATATTCATGTATACCCCCAGGAATAAATGTTTCAGTCCATACCTAGTGCATGGGCATTACAAGTATAGGAGGCCCACTCCTTTGTAATGGGAATGTTTATGAGGCTCTCCTCCACGTCCCTTAAAAGGGGCATCGGATTGCCTCCCAATTTTTGACAGCCTGCATAGGGCAACACTGTGGAAGACCCACTTCCTAATAATGGGAACATACAATATTTAACGAGGCCCTCCTCCATGTCTATTAAAAGGGGCATCGGAGTGCCTCCCAATTTTTGGCAGCTTACATACGGCAACACTATGGAAGAATCACCAAATAGGACTTAAATTCTGAAAAAAAAAGTCACCGAAAATTTGCCTTGTAAAACATCTATTGCACCTAGCAGGAGGCTGCCAGCTCCCCTGAGAGGTAACAGAAGTGTCTAAACACTGGTGCTCAATCTCCTGCAACCTAAGCAATGGTGGTGGTTGTAGCACCTGCAACCAGCCATGCTAACAGGGAGGTGATTGGTGGTATATGTAGACATAAGGTTACCATTGGGCCAGCGATTAAGGGGGCTCCCCTGAAATGCATCTGGTGTTTCTGCTCCCCCATGTGGGATTGTGTGATATTTTTATAAAATTTACACCGAATAAGGAAGGATCTGAATAACTAGAGTATGGCTCCAGGAAAAATCTTCTTACCATTGGGTGTCAGTCACACTGGTATATATGATGCATAGTGTCAGACTGCATCCTATTGGTCACGCCCATGCTATTAGATCATGCGGGATGCTCCGCACAATATACCTGCACCACAAATAACAGACGCCCCCAGAGGGCTAAGCCACGAACTCCATGAGATAAAAAAGTGTAATAAACACTAAAAGATGAAGATGTGTGGTGTTAGTGGATATTTGGCCAAATACTTAAGCTTGTAATCCACGCCAAGTGCCCTCATGCTTACGAGTCCTAACCATATGTTTCCTAGCCATATGTTTATTTAGTGAAAATCACCAAACATTTTGAAAAATAAAGCCTCCTGCTAGGTGCAATGGATATTTTACACAACACTATGGAAGACCCACTTCCTAATAACGAGAACATACAGTATTTAAACAGGCCATACTCCACGTCTCTTCCAAGAGGCATCGGAGTGCCTCTCAATTTTTGGCAGCCCTGCATAAGGCAACACTAGGTGAGACCCACTTCCTAATAATGGGAACATTATTTAAGGAGGCCCTCCTCCATGTCTCTTCCATGGGGCATCGGAGTGCCTGCCAATTTTTTCTTTTTAATCTTTCATTTATTAATAAAAAAAATAAACCAACATTGTCTCACAAGTGAGTATGAACCCTTACCATTTTCCCCAGGAAAATCCATTTGGTTTCGTTTCGTTTTTCGACATTTTATTGTGAGTTCCATAAAAGTGGCGTAATACTCAGACAACATTGTTCACCGCAGTGACCTGGGAGTCAGAAATGCTTAAAAGGGTCTTCCCTGTCACGTATTGACTGCCTTGCTGTATGGAAAAATGTTTCTCTGCTTTGCAGTTTGCGGCTCTACAGGTGAGGTTGATGCAGGTGTGTCTGATGGATATGACTCATGCTTAGGTGAGCTGAGGGTTGTGTCTGGGCTGGCTGCTCCCTGAACCTCGGCCTTAAATGGATCAGCTGACATCCACCTGCTGTCACTGATTCAGGTCATTTCTGGACTGTGACCTATTGTGAGCTGATGCTGATCCTGAGCTGTTGCCATACTCTCCATTGGAAGTTGTTGGGTTCCATGGTCCGTGGGTGGAGGTAGGGGCTTATGCCTAGGGCTTCTCAGGAGTTAGGGACTTAGGCTGGTGGCTCGGACCTCCTCACCTTTAGAGGTACCTCTGAGATCAGGGCGAGTCCGGGACCCCAGTATCAGGGCCAGAGCAGGCTCCCCTGACTCCCTACGCTCAGTTCCCTTCTACTTCTGGGCACCCCAGCCCCCCCAGCGTGACAAATGCCTTGTTATTAGTTATGATAAGTTGATACTCTGTGTGCCATCCCTGGGGTGCCCATTGTGCACCTTCATCTGATTCACACCCCTCCATTCTTCAGTTGTTTAACCCATTGTTGATGTAGTGCTTAGGTAAAATTGTTCTGGATCTTGGTGTAAGGCTAAGGTCAGCCTTGCGTCTGCCCCTAGCCTGCAGGATCCGTTGAAAACTTAGAAATTCTGAGACAGAGCGAATAGCGTTACTGGCATGTAACGCTATGGGCCACCTGTGTATTGATCCCTATGGCAATATGAAGCTAAGCGCTGCCGCTCGCTTCACTCACAAGGACCAGATATGCGCTATTGCAGAGTGCACATGAAACGTGGTTTGCAGCGTTTTCCTGTACGCTCTGCAATAGCGCATACCAGGGATTGTAAGTGGAGCAGGCGGTGGCACTTAGTTTCAGGTTGCCATAGGGATCAATACACAGATGGCGCATAGCATTACATGCAAGTAACGCTATTCGCTCTGTCTCAGAATTTCTAAAGCCCCTTTCACACCTATGCTGCCTCTGCGCTTGCTTGTCCTGCCTGTCCTGCGCTAGCGCAAATGCAAACGCAGATGCATTTACAGGCAAGTGCAAAATGCAGGCACCCGCATAGGCACATAGATGCACTGCTCTTGCCCTCGCCTGCGCTTGGTACCCCCATTACCTGCTATGGCCGAGCGCAGATGAAATCCCGGAAGCGCGAGTGTGATTGTGCTAACATCACCGCGCATGCGCTTCTCCAGACACACCTGGAAACATCGCATTACGTGTTTCCGGGTGCGTCTGGAGAAGCGCCTGCACGATGATGTCAGCTTGTTCTCTCTCGCGCTTCCGGGTTTTCGGATCCTGCGCTTGGCTGTGCTCGGCCATAGCAGGTAATGGGGGCACCGAGTGCAGTGCATCCATGCGCCTATGCGTTTGCCTGCACTTGCCTGTAAATGCACCTGCGCTTGCATTTGCGCTAGCGCAGGACAGGCAGGGCAGGCAAGTGCAGAGGCAACATAGATGTGAAAGGTGCCTAAGTTTATAAAGGATCCAGCAGGCTAGTGGCAGACGCATGTCTGACCCTAGCCTAATACACATAATCCGGGAACCATGAGATTGGCACATTGATTTCAGCATTCGCTGAGTGTGTGTAATTGATAGAGATAGGGTATAAAAGGATCTTGAGACTGTTAGGCCACGTGCACACGCTGAGTATTTGATGAGTTTTTTACCTCAGGATTTGTAGCCAAAACCAGTCAAAAACTGTTGTTTATTTCTGCCTCTATCTGTTTGTGACTCACTGGATCTTCTTAGGACCTCCGGTCATTACAAGGTACAAAGTATGCACTGGTCCTTTTTCCCCAATATTTTCGGGGTCACAGGTTGGCTTGAGCCATCCACATCAGCCACATTAATACGGCGCTAGTGTGCTTGCCAAATCCAAAGCAAGCCTGTGGTGCCTGGTACAAAGTACGCACTGGTCCTTTTTTCCTAATATTTTTGGGGTCACAGATTGGCTTGTGCAGTCCACATCAGCCATATTAATACAGTACTAGTGTGCTTGCCAAATACAAAGCAGTATTAGCATTTTGTGCTGCCTGGTACAAAATACGCACTGGTCCTTTTTCCCAGCCGTTTTTGCGGTCAGGCAGCTTGGCTTGTGCCATCCACATCAGGCACATTAATATGGTGCTGGTGCGCTTGCCAAATCCAAAGCAGTACTAGCTTTTTGTGCTGGCTAGTACAAAGTATGCACTCGTCTTGTTTCCGCGCTGATTTGGTAGTCACAGGTTGGCTTGTGCTGTCCACATCAGCCACATTAATATAATGCTAGTGCACTTGCCAAATCCAAAGCAGTATTACCATTTTGTGTTGCCTGGTACAAAGTATGCACTGGTTCTTTTTCCCTGCTGTTTTTGGGGTCAGTTAGTTTGGCTTGTGCTGTCCACTTCAGCCACATTAATAGGGTCCTAGTGCGCTTGCTAAATCCAAAGCAGTACTAGCATTTTGTGCTGGCTGGTACAAAGTATGCACTGGTCCTTTTTCCCTGCTGTTTTTGGGGTCAGTCAGTTTGGCTTGTGCTGTCCACTTCAGCCACATTAATAGGGTCCTAGTGCGCTTGCTAAATCCAAAGCAGTACTAGCATATAGTGCTGCCTGGTACAAAGTACGCACTGATACTTTTTCCACAATATTTTTGGGGTCACAGGTTGGCTTGTGCCATCCACATCAGCCACATTAATATAGTGCTAGTGCGCTTGCCAAATCCAAAGCAGTGTTACCATTTTGTGTTGCCTGGTACAAAGTATGCACTGGTCCTTTTTCCCTGCTGTTTTTGGGGTCAGTTAGTTTGGCTTGTGCTGTCCACTTCAGCCACATTAATAGGGTCCTAGTGCGCTTGCTAAATCCAAAGCAGTACTAGCATTTTGTGCTGGCTGGTACAATGTATGCACTGGTCCTTTTTCCACAATATTTTTGGGGTCAAAGTTAGCTTGGCTTTTGCCATCAACATCTCCAAATATGCCATCAAAACCCAAAATGGCAAAAACGCCTGGAACAGGGACGTGGACATGGGCGTGATTTTGTCAAGGCACTGAATCCATCACAGGTCAGAAGAAGCTTGATGCATCCACTATGTTCCTGGTGAAATTTCCTGGTCTGGTACGTATACTTGTGTGGAAACCAGGAGAGCAAGAGTAGATTCTGTCTTGGATAGCAGAAAAGGCCTCTGCGAATTTCTCAAGAAGCACCAAATCTTCCATGACCACACAGTCTACTGTACTGTCAATACAGAGAAAGCAGGCCCATCTAATCCTCAACCTGGACCTCCTTCCCCCCCCCCCCATCATTAGTCACAGGAGACATATGAACCTACGTTTGGCCACTCCAAGGATCTGTTTTGTACATATCGTTTGGTTGGTTCTGGCCTCTCACCATGCAGTGTTGAAGAGGGACATACAAAGGTGGTGTACATTGATGTACAAGTATTTAAGGACCTACGGCCAGAAGAAAGTCAGTTTAAGGAACCTGATTTACTGTCTCCAGAGGTGGAGGCTGATGACGAGACACAGTTGCCATCAGGTCAGCCTACAATCTCAACTAGGTTGAGGACGAGATGGAAGACGAGGTGGTCAATGATGAGCTCACTGATCTGACCTGGTCCGTTTACATGCAAAAGCCATCACGCCAACATAGAGGAAGATGAATATGTAGGACCAACACAGGCACCAAGGTGTAGTGATTTACCCATAGTGAGAACTGGGTCAACTGTTCCCAAGAGGATCCCCACTGTGCCCCAAGTCTGGGGAAGGAGGGGTTCAGCCATTGTCTGAAAGTTTTTTCCTGAAAGTCCTTTAGAGAAAAACATTGTAATCTGTAGCATGCCAAGTTTAGCAGAGGCCAGGGCCAAGGCAACCTGAGCACCCCCAATATGCGAAACCACATAGCAGCCAAGCACCCGAGGAGGTGGGTAAAAGACCAGGGAACCCAATCTGTGTCTTTGGCTCAATCCACTGCCATGTTGCCTATTCTGAGTCCTTCACAATCTGCTGTCCAGGAAGCAGGCACTCATGCATCCTGCCCACAAGCTGCGATTGCACAGACACTGCAAATATCAACCACATCCACTTTCTAGTCCCAGCCAAGCATCCAGTTGTCCGTGCCTGAGAGCTTAGAAAGGAAGCATAAATACCACACACCCACAGCCACAAATACTAAACTCGCACATTGTCAAATTGCCTACAGTGGAGATGTTGCCATTTAGGCTTGTGGGAACATAGTGTTTCCATGATCTCTTCACTGTGGCTGTCCCACAATACTTTATTCCCAGCCAGCACTATTTTGCCCGACGTGCTCTACTGGATTACACAAGCACCTGTTAAACAATCTCAACTGTGACCAATGCTATAACCGGGAAGGTCCACCTTACAACAAATACCTGGACATGTTGTTGTGGACAGGGAGGATACATTTCTGTCATAGCAAACTTGGTAAACCTGGTGGAGGGTGGGACAAAGTCGCAAAGTGGAACATCACACATCCTGCCCATGCCAAGAATAGCGGGCCCAACTTTTATCAGGGCTTCCGCCTTGTTATATGCCAATTCCTGTCTCCCCAGTCCCGCATAACTATCCTGCTACTCTGTCTGTTGAAACAATCACTGCATGTTCTCAAAGAAGAAGCTTTGAGTGCCCAGCATGTTGCTATGGAGACAGATTTCTCAATGGGCAATTAAACCCAGCCCAGCCAATATTTTGAGGCAACATTGGGTGGTGATGAGGAAGATGAGGAGGATGAGGAGGGAGAGGACTTGTTTTTCTCTGCTACCGAGGGGACTCCCAATGCCACATAGGGGACTCCCAACTCAAGCTTCATGTTTGTCCAGCATGGATAGGCTGGAGAAGAGGAAGTGGAGGAGAAGGAGGTGAGTCAGCATGAGGAAAGGATGGGTATTTTTCCTCCTGGTGGGGACACAGAACCTTTGCCTGATTTTAGCTTGTCCCACATGGCACAGGGAGTAAGTGTCTGTCGCAAGACCATCACATGATACACATTTTCTCCAACAACCTAAAGTATACTAGTTGGTCACCTTTTTCGACCCACGGTACAAGAAGAAATTTCCTTCTCTCCTTTTGGAGGCACCAAAGGCTTGCATAAAGGAATCCTTCAAGAGGGCCGTTGTAGATCAGTAGCTGAATACATCACCCTCAGACAACGCTGGCAGCACAGGTTCCAACTCTTTTCAACAGCAAGGATTAATGGGGAGAGACATGCACACCAGGTCCAAGAGAGGTGGGGGGAAAATGTGCACAAATTGGCCCTTTTTAAATAAACCAGCACATCAGCAAGGACTATCTGTGCCTATTACAATGCCAAGAAGAGAGAAGTTGAACAACATGGTCAAGAGGTGCATAAGTGATCATACTTGCATCCTTCCTGACACTTCAGTTCCCTTTAATTATTGGGTGTCTAAGTTGAACATTTGACCAGACCTCTCCTTGTACACCTTGGAGGTGCTGGCCTGCCCAGCTGCTTGTGTGATGTCAGAGCGTGTTTTCAGTTCTCATGGGGCAATTATCACTGATAGGCTCACAAGCTTCTCCAAAATACAATGCAGACACATACTCTGATTAAATTCAACAAGGATCAGGGTTCTCCACAGTTTGTAATCCCTCCAGATGAAAGCAAGCCAACCTAAATTCTCCAAAAAATGTTGATTTAGGCTACTGCTGTTAATGTCCACCCCTTCCCATAAAAACACATCTCCTTTTAGCATCAACCATGACACAGCCCATAGGGCTAATTTTTCTAAACATAATGCACATTGTACAGTGGCAAACAAGGACAGTACTCCTACTCCAGCCTAACTACTATTTGTCATTGGAGGCACTTGTCACAGGTTGTTCCACATTGTGACTGAGGTAGGGGGATACATGTTCGATAGAAATTTACTGTCAGTCTTCATAGCGGGCAAAAAAAACATCCCTGGGTTGTCCCACATTATGATTGTGATAAAGGATACATATTCGAGAGAAATTTACTGTCTGTCACCATAGCCAAAAAAAAACATCCCTGCGTTGTCCCACATTGTGACTGAGATAGATGATACTTGTTCAATAGCAATTTAAACTGACTGATGACCAACTGATGGCCCTCTGAAAACTTGAACTGAGGGCCTACTACAGTAGACCTACATAAATAATATTTGTCATGGGAGGCCCTAGTCATGATATCTTTCTCCATCTTTGACACAGTCCCGAGGAGTAGTTTTTGGAAATCTGATGCACATTCTGCACTGGACCACATACCAGAGTGTCAACAAATCTTAGCTTCCTATATAATCTGTGGAATATTGCCATTCAAAATCTCTGAGCCATTTAGAGGAGCTTTTCCAAGCCATCCTGCAGGGGGGGGGGCACTGTATATCCTTTGTCCATTCACTTGCACAAGTGATATATTTGAGCTCGTCATCCAGTTGACTAGTGCAGGTTTTTTTTTCTGTGGGCAGAGATCAGCCAAACCTGAGACTCACAGGCTGCAGTCATTGCTCCCTTCTTGTACTCCATGTCACTTGCCCTTCATCTCTGAAATCTCTGCCTTTGAATTAGTTAAATGAGATAGTGAAGGCCCTACAATATGAATAAGTGAGGATAATCTAATGTACAGAAATGGGCCCTCAAAAATGTATAGAGGCGGCCCCTTCCAAACATATGTTACAAGGCCACCTGAGGGCTCTCACAAAACTCATGTTTCCCAACACCTGCAGGCTGTCATGTTGTAGTGAGAATGCTGATGAGGGAATGGCAGTTATGGGCAGGGTGACCAGGGAAGACTAGTCTGACCCTAGTCTGGAAACCCTGAAAGGCCCTGATCCCGAAGGTATCTCTGATGGTGAGAAGGTTCTCCAGCCTCTCCCTAAAACTCCTCCACAAGCCCTGCGCTATTCCCCCCTCACCTCCCTCCACAGAAGCGGGATACAGCAACTCCAACTGAAAGGACATCAGCCACACAAACACACAGGTCAGCACAGCACGACTTCCAGGCATAGAGTAAAACTCTATCAGCAGCACCACCTGGTGGAAGGAGAGGCTACCTAAAGGCTAGGGGGAGGGGAGTTCAGGTGAGTCACAAATTAACCCCTCAACCAGCAGTTGAACCTAATAGTGAATGCAGTTGTGGAGCCCAACACAGGAGGCCAGGACCTTCACAACTATCAACCATGCTGCTCTTAAAGACAAACACATACACAGCAGCATCCAGCAATGTCAGCGCGTGACACAGGCCCACTGAACACTTGAATTGAGGGCTGCAGAATGACATAGAGGTGGTGTGGCAGGATGAGGAGGCGGTTAAAGCCCAACACCACAAATGGGCACGTTGGAACTGGCATTGTAAACTGCTATAGAATATGTATTTTCTTATCTGAGACTCAATGAGGGAGGGACCACCCATATGTATTAGTAAGAGCAGTGCCTCCCAAACATATGTTACAGGTCCACCTCGGGGCCCTCACCAGCTCACCTTTCCTGAAACCTGTGGGCTCTCTGAAAACTTGAATTGAGGGCCCCAGAATGACATGGAGGTGTTGTGGCAGAAGGAGGAGGGTAAAGCTCAATGCCACAATGGGCGCATTATAAACTGCTATGGAATATGTATTCCACTATCTAAGTCTCAATGAGGGAGAGACCGCCCAAATGTGTAAGTAATATACTCCAGAATTTTGGTGAAATTACCTTGATGAATCAGGGCCTTTATACTTCATAAAGTAAATCACTTTTGTGGTGGTGACAATATTGAAGCTAAAGTTAAATAACAAAAAGTTAATTTAATTTCAAGGGAAGATGAGTTGCTCTACAGTATTATAGTTATTCTGTTAGGGTGCCTTCACACCTGGCGACGGCACCGCTGATGTATTAGGCGATATATGGGCGTGGCCTATCGGTGCCGATATCGCCCCTGCGTCGCCTAATGTAAAGGGGCGATATCGTCGCCTCTGAGTGGTCACCTGGTTTCACATCAGTAATGTGAAACCAGGCGGCCGATCTGGGACGATGAGTTCACATCACCCCATGTAAATGGCTGCCGGCAACCTGACAGGCGATGGGAGCCATAGGTTTCCATTGTACTGCATCGCCGCTGGGGTTTTGAGACAGATCGGCAGTGCGTCGCCAGAAGTGTCGCCCCATGTAAATGGGGGACGGCGACGCTCGCGGGGCGCCAAAAATCTGCGCGCTCCCGCCTGTCGCCGTCGACATCTCCGGGGCCGTCGCACCGTTTGACGGTACCCTTAGGTTTGTTATTATTACTCTATTATTCATGTTCGTGTGGTTTCATTCACGTTAATATATTGTTGATCACTATCAAAAAATGTGAAATACTGTGTGCATTACACTTAGTGGTCTCATACTGTATGTTCATATGCTTGTTATGTCACCTAGAATTGTAGCATTAGATATCAAAGGTATTCTTCCTCAGAAGCATTAATTCCAGAGTGTCTTATGAAGAAATATAAAAATAACAACAATATAAGTCCTACATTTCCATGTACTGGTCTTCCCTGGTATCCTTTTGTTATGATAGTTAGAACCTGTTTTATAAAACTAGAGCTGTATATAAATCATACACAGATTTGTAACAGAGCGTTAATGCTTTCTAGTGGTAACACCAAAGACTTTCTGTGGTCGAGTTTGAATGGTTCCTTTCAATTACTGATGACATTTAACACCACAAAGCTTTACCCAGGATGTAATGATATTAAGTAAATCAATACCTTTCTTGTGTTACTCAACCAGGAAGGAACTATCAGACTTTCAGTAGCCCGTTTCTAGCTTTAAGATTTGAGAGTGGTAATAATTTTACAATACGTGATAAATTATGTTAACACCTTAGGTGTCAACACTGCCTCCTGCCCTGTGAGGCTTAGAAGGTCTTCTCAAGTGTTTCACTACATTACTGGGAGTTTTAAATAACAGCAACTTTACTTTTATGAGAGTCTTTGGTGCTCTGCCAGTTTGTGATCCCATAGTAGTAAAGAGGAATTATTCCTTATGCACTAGGACAATGTAAATGTGTGGTAAAAGGAGATTAGTTCATTCTAAACGGCAAAGTGTGGTGCACATTGTTACTAGCAATACTGTAACCAATATATGAAATATAAAAAAAAAATGTTAGGCTTTGTCCATAGAGTTTTCCTTTAAAAAAAATTCTTAAAGAAAGTCTTCTTTGGGGGAATTTTTGGAGGTTTTTCCTGAAGAGGTTTTGAAGTTTTGCCGTTGGGAGTTTGCTTCCCAAAAGCAGCTTTTAATTGGGCATTACCTAGTTTGTAGCTTCTTCCACAATGAGACTCTTCAAAGAGGAGACATCTACTTTCCTTTTACCCATGAGATATTTTTTAAAAACATCTTCCTATAGAAAAAAAATGCTCCAAATGCTGTATTTTTCACTTGATAAGACGCTCCAGATGGTAATACACCCCCCAAATTAGGTGAAGGAAAAGATAAATAAAATAATACCAGTGTTCATTTTGCAATAAGTATATATATGTCCCTCATCCTTGTACATGACCTAGTATGTATGGTATCCCCATCCTGGTATATATGCCCTCCCCATCCTGGTACATGACCACCCTCATGGTATATTGCCCCCCATCCTGGTACATGCCCCCTATCCTGATACATGCCTCTTCATCTTGGTACATGACCCCCCCCATTCTGGCATATATATCCCCCAAACTGATACATAGCCCCCCATACTGGACACACCATGGCTTACCAAGGGGGGTGGCGGTGGTGAAGCGGGGGTGCAGGAGTCAGGTTTTATGGGTCCACGAAGGGTAGGGGCAAATTTCTGAGACTGGAGCTGCGGGAGTATCCTGTTGGTGTGCGGTGGGGGCCGCCATTTTCCTTTTGCCTGCCTGGATTGCAGCACTGCAGTTTGGCTTCTAGTGTCCAGACTTCCAAAAAATTGCCACAGACGCGACACATGTGCAAATCGAGATCCGTGACCCTTTTCTGGAAGTCGTGAGGCTGAATTGCAGCTTGGCACTGACGGTACACCCTCTCAGATCTGGTCCGCAGCTTTGTCCACACTCTCCGTGGACCCGTGTAATCTGCCACCTGCAGCCCCGCTCCACCACTGCAACCCCTCCTCGGTAGTTTTTTTTTTTTTTAAGATTCGGATTATAAAACACAACCCCTTTTTCCCCCCAAATGTGTCTTATAATCCGAAAAATACGGTACGTAAACATATGAACAGCGAAGTCGTTTTACAGTAGAAAAGAATGTAAATAGCAGACCCACTAGCTTTGGACAAACGTTATTAACAATAAGTTAACCACTTAAGGATGCAGCCAATTTTGTGCTTTTTGTTTTTCCTCCTATTCTTCCAAGAGTCATAACGTTTTTATTTTTCCATCCACATAGCTGTTTACTTGCTTCATTTTTGTGGGACAAGTTTAAGTTCAATTTTCCCCCATTCACTTAACCATATTATGTACAGTACTGGGACATGTGGTAAAATATTAGTAATATGATAAATTATGAAAATAACGTAATTTTACCACTAATATTGGGTTTCATCTTTGCAGCGTTAGTTGAACAATAAAATTACCTGGCAACATAAATCTCCAGATCAGTATGGCAATAACAAACACACATAATTTTTTATTTACTATTTTAATCATTTCCAAAAAAATTTTGCACTGAGTTATTTTGAGACTTGTAACATTTTTTTATTTTGTTTTGCCAATTTCTTTTACCTTACTACATGCATTTAAATATATTTGTAATCTGATTTGTGTAATGCATTAGCACTAAATAATCTGAGTTGGGGAAGTGAATTGAGAAAACTAAAGGCAAAAATTAAATTTATGGGACAAAATAAATAAAAATTGCCATGTGCATATCTATTCAACCCTTTTGCTATGAAGCCGCCAAAAAGTTTTGATGCAAACAATTACGTACATAAATCACATGATTAGTAACATGAAGTCCATCTGTGTGCAATCTGTCACATGGTCTGTCAATATGTACATACCTGAATGGACACAGAGGCTTCAATGCCATTAAGCAGGAGGTACCACCAACCAACCAATATTATGATGACCAAGAAGATCTCCAAACAAGTCAGACAAAAAGTTGTTGAGAAGTACAAGGGTTGGATCTGGAAAAAAAAATATCCCAATTTCTGATGATCCTCCAGAGCACCATAAAATCGATTATCACCAAATGGAAAGAATGTGGTACCACTGTAGAAGGGCAGCACGCACCCTCTGTTAGGGACTGTAAGACTAGCAGGGAGATATTACCCCTGAAGACAGAAGGTGTCACATGGCACAAGAATAAAAGCCTGTAGTTTGTGAAGTGGGCTGTGTTGCAGAAAAGGGGGACTGCCAACAGAAGTGAGAGATTGGTGCCAGGAAGGCAGAAGGAGCAGACCTACAAACAGCATTGCTGCTCCTGCCCCCAAAGAGAGAGAGATCGATCCCTGTAAATCTTTTACGAGTACCACCTGTAAGGAACCAGAGCTCAATGCCGATGTGTCCTCCATAAGAAACACAGATGCAGAGCTACATGGTCAAGCCACAGACTATGATGGTCAAAATCACACAGCTGAACTATGTGATCAAGCCGCAGGTGTCGCTGGTCAAGATTGGTTTTCCAGACTGACCTGGGAATTCACTTTTTGCTGAGCTTTGCAGGACCAAAGAGGACATGGGTAAATCAGTAGGCCAAACCTTCCCTACTTTTCCTCCACAGACTATACTGCAGGCTTTGCTAAAATAGAGGGTTGGGTTACGTGACAGAGTAAGGTAAAGAAACAGAAACATTTTTGAGTTAATATCCTTAATCCCTGGATGACTGAGAGACTATTTTGCGGAGGTGTCTCCCTGTTTTAATGCATATTGAACCTGAACAGTGTTAGCCTGTTAGAAGTCTGTATACGCTGTTTCTGCATCATCAAAGTGTATTAACCTTTTCAAAGTTTTTCCCCCTATTCCTGTGTCGCCATCCCTACCCTCCCTTTTTTCTTTGATGACTTCTTATGTTTATTTGATCTATGCACTAGCACTTTGTGATAACAGGCTGTGTACCAC
Source organism: Allobates femoralis (assembly GCA_033576535.1). Classification (NCBI taxonomy): domain Eukaryota; kingdom Metazoa; phylum Chordata; class Amphibia; order Anura; family Aromobatidae; genus Allobates; species Allobates femoralis. Next base: position 261,099,499 of record JARQOC010000001.1, on the reverse strand, counting down.
TACCTTATTATATCCTGAATGCACAGGTATATGATTTGGGTTTTATATAAGTCTGACTATAATAACATGGTTTACTACATCCCAAGTCTGTTGTATTACAAATGTATATGAGGATCCTTGCATGGATACCTCTTATCTAGTGACTGTTTTGGTAACACTTTTGACAGTATTTACTGGGCTGCAACCCACAGTTTGGATTCAAACTATTTTCACCTACCTCCGTCTGCTATTAAGTCTCCCACAATAAAGTGCTTATTTATTGCATGGTGCTCTTCTTTGAATTGTACATACATTTTGATGAGTATGTCTTGCATCATGTGTAATGAAGTGGGTAGCCCTGACTGTGTTGTTATTCAAATGGACACTGCAGTGAACATTACACAGTCTGATCCCCTCCCCCAACAGCCTTGTGCTGAGGAAGAAAAAGGGCGGGAGATGATGATTAGAGATCCAGAGCTCTGTCAGGACAGACTGTGTGGTGTCTCCCGACATAGGGCTCTTTTGCAGCCGGATTCTTGGGAAGAAATACCCCGTGAGGATCGCTGTTGCAACCCCCGGTCTGCAGGACCTTGTCTTACCGAGGGTCCCACTCAAATTCAGGACATTGCCTCCGGAATTCAGGACGTTGCCACTGGATTACATGTGCAGGGGCTGTGACTGACATAAGGGAGCCATCTGTGCTACTGTGATCTCCCTTCTGCTCATCGGTTTGCCCCGAGACTGAGAGAGACTTCTGTGCTGCTGTGGGCTCCCTTCTGCTCCTCTGTGTGCCCTGAGACTGGGAGAGACTAACAAAGAAAGATTCTGTTACCTGCGGAAGGAGACCACAGAAGAAGACTGAGGAGTTTCCCCCTTCAGCGCTGCACCGGGACCCGTCATCGTGAGACCCCAGGCCTGCTACGTGGGAGCGACACCTTCTTCTGTGATAGACTGGTACGTGATTTTAGGGAAAGTTAGGGAAAGATATCTCCATTGTTGTGTTTTTTTTCTTTGCTTGCTGCGTACCCGGAAGAAGTGAAGATCCAGAGACTCTAATATATACATGTGTGCAGCTAGATCAGTTGACTGTGTTATACACATGTTTTACAGTAAAGAAATGTTATTACCGGTTAAATCTGAGTATGGGGATTCTGTTGAGAAAGATCATACACACACACCCGCGGCCTTACCACCGGTCGCTACATCTGGCGTAGTCGGCAGGATGTGTGATCAACAGAATCTCCTCCCGGTAGTAACTTATAACCGGACAGCTCCCCCAGCATCTATTGTCAATCAGGTGAGGAAGTTTAACGGACGGAACTATCCTGTAACTGAATGGACCGAACAACTTAAGATAGTGGGGGAGATGTATAACATTGATCCTAAGACCTTAGCAGAAATGGCCATGCTAACATTAGAGGGGGAAGCGTGGACGACAGTCAGGCTGGAGACGGTTAGGGGCCAGCGTACGTTGGATGACTTGGTGCGGGTGCTGGAGAACACCTATGGGCCGACCACATATGCGGGAACATTACGGTATATGTTCTTCCGGCGTACGCAACTCGAGTCGGAGGACATCCCTCAATATGCCAACGCCCTCCAAGTACTGCTTGAACAAGCCTGCAGGAAAAAAGAACAGATAGCTAGTACGGGCGCCCGTGACCTGGTGTTGAGAGATCAATTCGTGACTGGATTAAGAGACCCGTACCTTAACCGCTCACTGCAAGATCTACTCCGGATAAATCCGGCCCTTACGTTCGCTGAGGTTAAGCAAGAAGCGATAGAACGTTCGAGAGGACCTGTCATGGAGGCCCAGACTTATACCGCGGCTTGCAGGTCCATAACTGGTATCAGAACCCCGAACAGTGACACGGAAGAACTGAAGCAGATGGTGGCAGAGTTGCAGAAACAGGTGTTGCAGCTCACCCTGGACCAACAGGCGGACAGGCAAGCGAGACAACAACCCAGCCGGCCGATGGGAAGATGCTGGACATGCGGTGATCCCCGCCATAGAGCAAACCGTTGCCCCCAGAACGTTCAAGTTCATCCACGGGCCGATATACCGGAACCAGCAAGTCATGCCCCACAACAGCGGCCACCTTTAAACTAGACGCCCCTGCCAAAGAGGCTCACTCGGCAGGGGAGGCCAAAGAGAGGGGTGTAGGAAAACAGAGCCAGCCACGGAACAAACTTGCATCAAACAGCCCTACCCTGGAAGTATTATTGGAAGGGACCACCGTGCAAGGATTAATGGATACTGGGTCTCAGGTATCCACCATCTCCAAGGAGTTTTACGAAGAGTATCTGAAGCCGCGGGTTGCCTGTGACCCTGATACTACTATCAAGATCAAAGCAGCCAATAATCTACCCATTCCGGTGACGGGAGTTGCCTGGATGAACACCGAAGTGTGTGGGCAAGATCTCGGGAAGAGAGGGATAATCGTGGTCAGGGAAGGCTGTGGATCAGAAACGCCCATGATTATTGGGATGAACATCTTGAAAGACCTGAATCTTGTGTTGGTTACCAAGAGAGGGCCCAAGTACTGGCAAGAAGTGACCACACATAGGGCCACCCGCCGAGCCTTCCAACAAGTGGTCCGGACCTGCAATCTCCAGCGAATGACAGAAAAACAACTGCCGCTAGCCACGATCACCGTACCCCGCCATACTAGGATAACTTTACCTGCTGAGAAGGAGACCGTTATCTCGCTACCCCTTAGCACCACAAGACAGCTCGAAGGCGTGGAGGTGCTGATTGAGCCGCGCACCCCGAAGGAAGGGAAGCTGAACCCCCTAGTTGCTCGAACGCTAGCCGTTGTGAGAAAGGGGAGGATTCCTGTCAGGCTGGGTAACACGGCTAACGTGAGCGTCGACCTAGAGGCTGGGACACAACTCGCCCGAGTTTACGCCCTAACCGAAGAGGTGAACCCTATGAACCCCCTCCAGTTTGCACCGTCTACAGAGGGAGATTGGACAGTGACGGTCTCTGCCATGGCCGCTGTCGCGGGTGACGTCAACGCGGGGCGAGAACTACGAGAAAAGTGCCAGTTGGACATATCCCAATACTCCAACCAAGAAGTGTCCCAGGTGGAAGAGTTACTTCAAGAGCACCAGGCGTCCTTTGCCCGGCATGACACCGACTTTGGATGCACCCCCAGTATCAAGCACGAAATCCCCACAGGTGATACCGCTCCTATCCGTGAAAGGTACCGCCAAATACCTCCCCAACAATACCAAGAAGTGAAAAATCTCCTGAATTCCATGTTACACGCTGGAGTGGTACGACAAAAGCCAGAGCCCCTGGGCTGCACCAGTGGTGATAGTCAAGAAGAAAGACGGGTCCCTGAGGTTCTGCGTGGACTACCGCCGTTTGAATGCTTGCACCATCCGGGACTCATACCCTTTACCAAGGATCGAAGAATCCCTGACAGCCCTGAAGAAAGCTAAATATTTTTCGTCATTGGACCTGGCCAGCGGCTATTGGCAGGTACCTATGCACGAGAAAGATAGAGAAAAGACTGCTTTCATCCTACCCATGGGCCTGTACGAGTTCGACCGGATGCCCTTTGGCCTGAACAACGCGCCGGGGACCTTCCAGCGACTGATGGAGCGCTGCCTGGGGGACTTCAACTTCGACTTCACCCTCATTTACCTGGACGACATCGTAGTCTATTCGGCCACATTTGAAGAACACCTGCAACAGCTGGGCCGTGTGTTTCGTAGGTTGAGAGAACATGGCCTGAAGTTGAAACCCAGCAAGTGCCGTCTTCTGCAGCCCGAGATCAATTACCTGGGTCACCGGATCTCGGCCGAAGGTGTACAGCCGTCTTCGGAGAAAATAGCCGCCGTGCGGGACTGGCCACAGCCTACGAACGTCAGAGAGGTCCGGGCCTTCCTGGGGTTGGCCGGTTACTACCGCCGGTTCGTGAGAAACTTCGCCCGGCTTGCTGCACCCTTGCACGAATTGCTTCGAGGGACCACCAACGGCCCCAGAGGACGACCCATCAGCTGGGGACCCAGCCAGGAAGAATCCTTCCAAGCCCTAAAGGGTGCCTTGACTTCACCCCCCGTCCTGGCATATGCAGACTACAATCTCCCTTTCCAACTACATACCGATGCCAGCCTACAAGGTCTAGGGGCAGTACTTTCACAAGTACAAGAAGGCAAGGAACGTGTCATAGCCTATGCCAGTCGATCCCTACACGAGGGCGAGAAGAACCCCACCAATTATAGCTCGTTCCGGCTGGAGCTGTTGGCCCTAACGTGGGCTATGGCGGAGAAATTTGCAGGATACCTCACAGGGGCGGAAGTACTGGTCCTGACCGATAACAACCCGTTGGCCCACTTACAAAATGCGAAGCTCGGAGTCATGGAACAGCGTTGGATGGCTCGACTCTCGAAGTTCAACTACAAGATCAAATACAGGGCTGGGGCTGAGAATCAAAATGCGGACAGCCTGTCTAGAGTGTCATACCCCTTACTTACCAGAGACCGGGATGAAGAACTAGAAGGAGACGAGACGCCCGACTTTGCAAGGCTTGCCCAACAAATGATGGATTACTGCCAGTTCGTTGTGGGCGAAGTTGGAACTCCAGTGGGGGTTACACTGTGTCCCCAAGAGTTGTGCAGGCTCCAGGACCAGAACCCTGAATGGGCTCTACTCAAACAATGGGTGAAGCAAAGGCAGAAGCCCCCCCCTGACACGCGGGCACGACTGTCTACCGGGACCTTGACCTTGCTCAGCCAGTGGGATCGGCTAATTCTGAGAGAAGAGGTACTATATCGGAAGGTTCTCCTGTCCCACATGTTGGAGGAATGTACACAAGTCGTGGTGCCTGCCCAATTGGCTCGTAAGATGGTGGACGAAGCACACAAAAGGAACGGTCACTTTGGAATAGACAAGACCTTTCGGTGGATTCAACAGTCCATCTACTGTCCAGGGCTCCGCAAGCTGGTCGAAGACGTCTGCAGAACCTGTCGCACCTGTGAACTGCACAAGTCCACCGAACAGCGTGCACCTGTCCAGACGATTAAAACCTCCAGGCCTCTTGAGCTGTTGATGGTGGACTATCTGCTGATCGGGACGGCGAGCAGTGGCTATCAATACTGCCTAGTCATGGTGGACCACTTCACAAAATTCGCCGTAGTTGTTGCTACCAAGGACCAGACGGCCGAGTCGGCTGCACAGGCCATCTGTCGACAGTTCATCCACGTCTATGGGTGTCCGGAGAGGTTACACTCCGACCAGGGGGCTTGTTTCGAAGGCAGAGTCATCGAGGAGCTGCATCGGATGTATGGGATCCAGAAGTCGAGGACCACTCCTTACCATCCACAAGGGAACGGTGCATGTGAACGCTTTAACCGGACCCTACTTCAGCTGATCCGCACCTTGGCCGAAGATAAGAAAGATCGATGGCCCCAATTCCTTCCAGATCTAGTATGGGCCTACAACAACCAGGTCCACTCCGTGACTGGCTACACCCCTCCACACTCTTCTCTTTGGCCGCCCCGGAAAAGGGGTCCATGACCTGAACCTATTCCGCCCAGAAGAAGATGTCTGCCATAACTACCCCTCCTGGCTAAATGCTCACCGCCAGAAGATGGAGACTGTACACCGGCTGGTGAGTCAACAAATCCGGGGCCAGATACATGCTGACCCACTCCCCGTGCAAGAGAAACCCTTAAAGTTGGGACAGCTAGTCTTGCTCCGTATTAAGAAGCCTCAAGGGAAACTTCGAGCCAAGTGGGAGACTGAAGTCTACCGGGTAATCGAACGCCCTTACCCCAATGGACATGTATACCGAGTGCGGGGTGAAGACAGCCACAGCACCCGCACCGTGCACCGAAATATGTTGCGCCCCTGCCGCTCCCGGCCTGACTCCCCTCCCACAGTAACCGGAGGGGGTGACGCTGCTGACATGACTGACGTCACGGACATTTCTCAACATAGAGATCACGTCGACTCTGAGACCGGTGACCCACCTACACAGACCAGTCCCTCTCCCGGAGTACTGACTGGAGTGGGGCGTAAAGACAGTGACGAGGAGGGGAACAACCGACCCTTGCGACGCACTGACCGCACCACTGCTGGGATCCCGCCCGGACGGTTCTACAGGGACCAGTATGTATGGCCCACTTCTCAACCGACCCCTGTGACAACTACAGTCATCACTGCCTTGGAGCCGGCGGTTGTTGACAGGGACTGCCAACCTTTAAGTGGGGGGGTATGTAATGAAGTGGGTAGCCCTGACTGTGTTGTTATTCAAATGGACACTGCAGTGAACATTACACAGTCTGATCCCCTCCCCCAACAGCCTTGTGCTGAGGAAGAAAAAGGGCGGGAGATGATGATTAGAGATCCAGAGCTCTGTCAGGACAGACTGTGTGGTGTCTCCCGACAAAGGGCTCTTTTGCAGCCGGATTCTTGGGAAGAAATACCCCGTGAGGATCGCTGTTGCAACGCCCGGTCTGCAGGACCTTGTCTTACCGAGGGTCCCACTCAAATTCAGGACATTGCCTCCGGAATTCAGGACGTTGCCACTGGATTACATGTGCAGGGGCTGTGACTGACATAAGGGAGCCATCTGTGCTACTGTGATCTCCCTTCTGCTCATCGGTTTGCCCCGAGACTGAGAGAGACTTCTGTGCTGCTGTGGGCTCCCTTCTTCCTGCGGAAGGAGACCACAGAAGAAGACTGAGGAGTTTCCCCCTTCAGCGCTGCACCGGGACCCGTCATCGTGAGACCCCAGGCCTGCTACGTGGGAGCGACACCTTCTTCTGTGATAGACTGGTACGTGATTTTAGGGAAAGTTAGGGAAAGATATCTCCATTGTTGTGTTTTTTTTCTTTGCTTGCTGCGTACCCGGAAGAAGTGAAGATCCAGAGACTCTAATATATACATGTGTGCAGCTAGATCAGTTGACTGTGTTATAGACATGTTTTACAGTAAAGAAATGTTATTACCGGTTAAATCTGAGTATGGGGATTCTGTTGAGAAAGATCATACACACACACCCGCGGCCTTACCACCGGTCGCTACACATGCACCAGTCATAGTACGTTTAGTCCAATAGGCCGCATGCATACTAAACATGATGGCAATATGGGTATTGTTAACCAGAATGTAGGAGATCAAGACGGTGGGACCCTCAATGATCTGGAGAATTTGGCTCCACATATCTCCAGCTGAATAAAGCGAATTCCATATTTCCACTCTATACAATCCATTATATGGGATTGCCAAATAGAGAGCTATACTTAGCCATCACCATCATAGACATTGAATGGTCCAGAGATGTACATGTTTGATCCTCGGCACCATTTTAAAAGCTGTACATCCATTCAAATCCATGTGTTTAAATTTCTAGGCTTACTTCATCAGTGCCCTAATCAGCTGTTTTGACCTAAGCAATCACAAATTCCCCCTGCTTACTTCACTGCACTATTCTGCCCATAGACCAGTAATGCAAACACCGGATGAAGGCACCATTGCTTCACTATCCATCAAGATGGCAGCAGTTATGTTGTTTATTCATGTGACCATTTATTCTAAAAGGAAAGGGGAAGGAATACAAGAGGAACAGTGGTCAGAGCGAAAAACTGGAACATTTCAAGATTTTGTTTTATAAATACAGTGACACGGAAAAAGCTAATAAAAAATAATTTAAGGGAAAAAAATTGAAATCCACTGTGGAAAAGACCAATTGGCACATAACATATAACAAGTGGAAACATGAATTGATGAATGTAATTATATGCTTAGCTTTATTGATACTCCTTTTTGATTTGCAGCCAAATGTACCGTATATTTTTATTTTTATTTGTTCTGGACTGTGAAAGCTGAGAAACCTATACAAACGTCTATTGTTACTATAAATCAAACAAACAATTGTTGGTCCTTGACTTTTGAACAGTAATGTATTGAAATATTATGTACATACTATCCTGTAAAGCAGAATTTGTCCCATTAAAGATTTTGTGAGAACTTTACATCAAGAAGAAATTTAATGCCATACATACGTCATGTTTTACATTATTACATACTGGGAGGTTGCACTAAATGCAGTATTAAATAACGTGTTATGGTCATTAGTGTGCATATCCTATGGGATAATAAGGTCTTCATTTAATGTGGTAGGTAGAATACGATAGTGTAGATTTTTATGCACTATTTTCAGTTGTAACTAGAAAGACAAGCAGTCAACATATATTCTGTTGCTATAATCTTACATGAAGCTATTACCAATTACGATTGTTTATGTAAGGCAGAACTAATTTGCCTTAAAGACGCCAGATACATTAGACTAAAGTTGACTGAACTCTCTGATATCGACGGGTTCAACTGATACTCAAATGTGTATATATGCACCGGCTGACTGATGGTTGGGTGAGATGTCGATCAGACATGTCCAATTTCGGACTGTTAATCACGTTGTTCTCCATAGATAAGCGGTCGACTGATGTGACAGTCGGCAGCTTTCTAATATAAAACACAATCGATTGTGTTAAAGAGTACTGGATACGTTCAATGTCAGATGATTGATTGGTCAAAGCATTGTTCAGCCAACAGCCATCTAATGTGTATGGCCATCCTTACGGTTTGATAAGTTAAAGGATATTTGTAAGCAGGTTGTTGCTATGTAATATGTAGACAGCATGCTGTTGGGGTTAAAACAGGGATTTTAGCTATGCCTCTCTTATCAAGGTCCCGGGTGTTGTTTACCTGCAATGTTTGTTTTAACATCAGAAGATTATAATTGTCAGGCTAAGTCAGCCCTTGCAGCACGTGTGCCCTAGCTCGACACACCACCTTCTGTGATCAGCATCTCATTGTTGAGACACATTTTACACTGAGAGACCGGTGTAAGTGAGGGATGCTTCCTCAGCTCTGTGGAATTGCTATATCTAAAAACTCACTAAGTCAGAACTTTTGCACCCATTAAATTGATATATCATTGGATTCAGGGTGTCTTTGCCAATGTCATGCTGCTTTCAGATGATGTAGCCAAAACCTGGTGACAAATTCCCTATAAATGCCTCTTCCAGCAATAGTTTGCCTGCAGGAATTTTACCTTTATAAACCACTGAGTTATCTGTAACAAAAACCAACAATACCAGTACCATCAACAATAATGATAATGTGGGAGATGGAATGCACTCCCTCTGCCAGCCCCCTAAATGCTGTAATTGCAATTATTTGCTGCATTTAAGGGATTGAACAGGCAAGGGCAGCACAGGGACCATCTCTGGTTATCACTTAAGCTGAACTCCCGGCAGTGATTGTGCAGGCACAGCATCTTTGCCTGCATGATTGACATGATGTAAGTTTACGTCATTTTGCGGGAACTCTTTCCCAACCATGAAGCCTACATCAATTGCCGTGCAGGGGTTAATATTATGATATTGTAATGTGTTTTCTGCAGAAAATATTTATGCCATTAATGGAAAAAAATCTTAACTAGGGTTGCAATCAGATTAACAATAGTGCAGGAAAGGTGGCGATAAATTTTGTATAATAATAGTGGCATTAATTAAAATATATAGTTCAAACAGGAATGGTGTCAACGGTCCGCGCTGCTGCTTCAGAAAATACACCTGAAAGACATTGCTTTCTTCATCTCCTCCTTTATTCTGCTACACAAACCAACGCGTTTCGGTGCAACCGTCGCACCTTCCTCAGGGTTTATTTCATGCCACATTCATTATCTCTTTTATATGTCTTACAGAGCGGATGTTGTTCTCAAGGAGGAGATGAAGAAAGCAATGTCTTTCAAGTGTATTTTCTGAAGCAGCAGCGTGCACCGTTGACACCATTCCTGTTTGAACTATCTGTTTTCCCGCGGTTTTGCGAGGCGCTGGAGGTTCTGCAGCAGCTATGATCTAAGCGCTCAAGCTGGTTGTGGGTTTCACAACCTGATCAGATGAGTGAGCCTCATTACAACCACTATCAATTTTGTATCACTTGTGATAAGGCACAATCTGAGCCTCTCTGTGTCTCCTTCATTTATTATAGATTAATTAAAATATGACTTTTATCATCCTTCAGTAATATTGTAAGTTATATTTAATAGCCCAGTGTGGATGCCCATGATATCCCTGAAAATGATAAAAAACCTGCTTGAGAATTTTAGTCCAGAGATATAGACCCTGTGCCCTGTGCCCACAAAGCATTTGAATCATGTTATTTAAGCCTTTTTGAGTACGGTTTTGTCACAAAACAAAACACAGCCCCCAAAATACAGCAGGAGGCCACACACAGTGCCTTGTATTACTGAAGGAGGCTACTCACAGTCCCAGTATTACAGCAGGAGCCCATACATAGCCCCTTGTAGTACAGCAGGAGCCCACACATAGCCTCCTGTATCACACCAAGAGCCCACACATAACCCCCTTTATTACAGTAGGAGCCCTCACATTGCCCCCTGAATTGTATCAGGAGCTCACACATACCCCTTGTATTACACCAGAAGCCCACAGTACACAACAGGAGCCCACTAACAGCCCCATCTATTACACCAGAAGCTCTCACATAGCCCCCTGTATTACACCAGGAGCTTACACCTAGCCCTCTGTATCACACCAGAAGCTCACACACAACCCCGTGTATTATACCAGGAGCACACACACAGTCCCTGTTATGCAGCAGAAGGCCACACACAGCCCCCTTTATTACAGCAGTTCGCCCACACATAGCTCACAATATACAGCAGGAGGCCAGACACAGCACCCTGTATTACAGCAGTCTGCCAAACATAGCCCTGTATTACATCAGGAGCCCAAATATAGCCCCTGTATTACATCAGGAGCCCAAACATAGCCCCTGTATTACATCAGGAGCCCAAATATAGCCCCTGTATTACAATTACAGTCTGTGCTTCAAATAGCCCCTGTATTAGAACCTGTGCCCCACATAGCCCCTGTTTTACATCAGGAGCCCACACATAACACCTGTATTACAGTTATGGACTGTGCCTCACATAGCCCATGTTTTAGAGCCAGTACCCACAAATAGGCTCTGTATTAGACTACAGCTTGTGCATCACATGGCCCCTGTATTAGCGCTTGTGACCCACGTAGCCTTTGTATTACAGCCTGTGCCCACACATAGCCCCTGTGTTGCACTTGCAGCCTTTGTCTCTTATAGCCTCTGTATTAGAGCCTGTGCCCCACATAGCCTCTGTATTGCCCCACATAGCGACTGTATTGACCCACGTAGGTCCTGTATTATACCATGTGCCCACACATAGCCCCTGTATTACACTTGCAACATGTGCCTCACATAGCTTCTGTATTAGAGCCTGTGCCCCACATAGCCTCTGTATTGCCCCACATGGCGAATGTACTACACCAGAGCTAACACACAGCCTTGTATTACAATTGCAGCTTGTGCCTCACATAGCCCATGTATTAGAGCCTGTGCCACATATAGCTCCTGTATACACTATGACAACACATATAAGAAAAATAAAAACACATACTTAACTCACTCCTGTCCTCCTTTCACTCTGCTCTAATCTGTCTGTGTCTACATTCTCTTGATGCTGCACCATATAAGTCGGGCCAGCAGGGAAGGGGTTATTCGGAAACCGGGACTGAGGCTTCGGTCGGGATCACGGCTGATCGGGTCCCAGTTCTGTGCCCTGGGCACTCAATTGGCTGATGGGGATGAGGGGAAACTTGGGGATAGGGAAACGTGACGCCACCTATGGTACCTGGTAATGTGGTTACCAGCGCTGCAGCCAGCCGCTGAGGTGATGGTGAAGCAGCTTTGGTTGTACAGTTCCCCACAGGCGGAGCTTTACCTCAGGGAAGCGCGGAGGATGAGAGGAGTCATAGTCCTTGGCTCTTTGGTGCTGTAGAAGCCTTTCGGGCTACAAATAATTGATGCCAGAGATCAGATTAGCTCAAACAGTTCTTTACTTGTACCAGGTGGGTAAGGTACACAGTACAGTCTGATTCACCGGGAGTTGTAGCCGCAGATTTAGGAGGCTATTGCAGAGTCTGTCAGAGGTGTCTTTACAATAACTTTCTTGGTCTGTGTTCTACTTTAGCTCTCTTGTCAACCACACTAAAGAGCCCGTTTGCTGGTCCCCAGGTCTGTTACCAAAAGGTGCTTCTGACTCTTCTCCAGTCCGGATGGGAGCGGTGAGAAGACAATCTCTCTCGTCACCAGTTTTTAGTCCTATCCCTTGTTAGTGTCTTGGACCCACTTTGGGACAGAGGTGGGATTTAGTCTTGTCGTGCCATGGCTCCTACTTTAGGCCCACAGCCTGCCGGTCTGAGGTGTGGGATGAACCCTTAACAAACCACCTCAGTTCCAGTTTACTGGTGTCGATCTGGGCACTCCAGACGGCTTCAACCAGGCCTGGAGTGTCCCCTTTCTTTGTTTGGATAACCTCTCTCCTTAGAAGTGCCTCCTCTGTCACGGCTACAGGGTCCCCTGCGTCCATCCTTTCTCCTATTCTGTCAGCGTCTGACTGACTGTAACTGTCACTCCACGTCTCCCGCTCTTACAAGCTCCACCCCCTGGGCCTACTGAACTACAGTCCCCTGTACAAAGGTGTGTTATGAGCGTGCTTGTGTGCAGACGCTGGGTTTCCTCCTCATCCACGACTACAGAGACACCACACCTTCTGTTTGGGGTGCAGCACCTCCCTGTGGCGTCCCGTCAAAGGGGCACCACACATCATGTATGTGCACAGCATGATGAGCGGGATTGAGGTGAGTGTGTGTTGCTACACTCAACATTGTAATGAGGCCAATCTGGCCATGTGCCCCAATGGATGCCCAGGCTCTGGGCGGTAATTCAGATTGCATTCACTATAATCTGCCCCTGGTGAGGACATCCTCATGCAGGTTAAAAAGGAAACCTCAGCAATGTATCAACTTCACTGAAAACATTTTCAACAAAGGCTTGAAGACAAGAGCATGGCAATGCCTGGAAAATCATTACACCCACTTGGCTTGCCTACTCCAACAAGAAATCAGGAAGTTAACCAAATGTGCAGGGAGATTTTCATAGAAACAAACTATAACATTGAACAACTCACAGCACATGTCTCTCACAACGAGCCACTGTTGGTACCAGACCAAAGAGATGATTACAAACAAATTTTAGGTTTCACTGCAACAAACAAAAGTAAGATTGTCTTCCCATATGTTCCAGGTGGAACAGGAAAGACATTTTTAATCAACTTGCTCCTGCCAATAACTAAAGTTTGCACTTGTAGTGGCATCTTCTGGAATTGCAGATACACTTTTAACTGGTGGTAAGATGGCATATTCGACATTCAAGCTATTACTTGACCTTTCTCACAGTGATAGCCCAGTGTGTAAGATTGCCAAGAGATCAGGACAGGCCAAACTGCTTCAAATGTGCAGTTCCATCATTTGGAATGAATGAACCATGTCACACAAGAGGGCTCTGGAAGTAGTGGACCGCCTGCTTCAAGACTTGCGTGGAAACAATTATATCATGGAGGTGTAGTTGTTGTTTTCACAGGTAACAGGTAACAAACACTACCCATTATTCCAAGATCAACCCCACACAGATGAATTCAATGCATGCCTCAAAGCATCATACTTTTGGAGAAAAGTAATGAAAATGTTGCAGAGCATAAACATTGGTGTGCAAATGGCAGCTGAAGATTCTACTGGACTTTTCTCAAGCCAGCTGCTGATGTCTGGAGATAGCGAGGCACCAGTAAACTCAACCACTGGACAGATCATGTTTCCAAGCAACTTTTGCTACATCGTTACATCTATTGAGGAGCTAAAAGCAACGTTTTTTTTTACAAAGGTTCAACGCAACTTTCGAAAGTCTGGCTGGCAGTTTGAAAGGGCTATTCTAGCTCCGAAAAATGATAGTGTCAATAAGATCAGTCTTCAAATTCTAAGACTTCTTTCAGGTGTGTATAAGACTTACAAGTCAGTTGATACAATGTCAGACCCTGCTGAATCATTATTCTATCCAACAGAGTTTCACAATTCTTGGAACAACAAGGACTTCCTCCGCATAACCTCATTTTAAAACCTGAAGCAACCTATTCTACTGTTGAGAAATTTAGATCTAATAAAGTTGTTTAATGGAACAGGACTCTTGATTAAGAACCTGTTTCCACATATAATTCAAACAACCATTTTGACAAGATGTGCCAAAAGAGATGTTTTCATTCCAATAATTCCCATAATTTTATTTGATTTGCCATTGGATTTAAAACACCTCCAGTTTCCAGTTCGACTGGCATTTGCAATTTCCATTAACAAGGCTCAGGGACAGTCCTTGAAAGTAGCAGGAATAGATTTGTAATCTCCATGCTTTTCTCATGGTCAACTTTACGTGGCCTCTTCAAGAGTTGGGACTGCCTAAAAACTGTTCATCTTTGCATCGGAAGGAAGAACCAAGAATGCTGTTTATCAAAAGGCTCTTGAATAAGGAGTTGCAGATAAAGTACTTCATATTACTGTGGTAATCATTTAGTTAATTTGTGTTGTATATCTGTGGTGTTAAATATATGATGTGAAATGCTTTTATTACTTTACTTTTTGATTTTTAATAATACATTTTCTGACTACCGTATATACTCGCGTATAAGCCGACTTTTTCAGCCCAAAATTTGGGCTGAAAAGTCCCCCCTCGGCTTATACGCGAGTATACAGTATATATACATATATATACAACATATATGTATATATACTGCAGCAGCCCCGGAGGTATACAGGCCCCCCCCCATCAAGCTCCAGGGCCCCCCCCTTGAGCGGCGTCCTGTAAAGGAGTATCATACTTGCCAGTGTCCAGTCGCGCCGTCCGCAGCTGCCGACACCGATCCCGGGCTTCATTCAACGTCTTCCGCATTCCTTTAGTCGCGGGCAATGACGTCATTGCCCGCGACTACAGGAAGTCGGAATCCGGAAGACGCTCAATGAAGCCCGGGATCGCGTGTCGGCAGCTGCGGACGGCGCGACAGGACACTGGCAAGTATGATTTTCCTTTACAGGCTGCCGCGCAAGGGGGGGGCCCTGGAGCTTGATGGGGGGGGCCTGTATACCTCCGGGGCTGCGGCTGTATACAGCCCTGGGGCTGCGGCTGTATACAGCCCTGGGGCTGCGGCTGTATACAGTCCTGGGGCTGCGGCTGTATACAGCCCTGGGGCTGCGGCTGTATACAGCCCTGGGGCTGCTGCTGTATACAGCCCTGGGGCTTCTGCTGTATACAGCCCTGGGGCTTCTGCTGTATACAGCCCTGGGGCTTCTGCTGTATACAGCCCTGGGGCTGCTGCTGTATACAGCACTGGGGCTGCTGTATACTACCTAAGGGCTGCTTTATACTACCACTGGGGCTGCTGTATACACCACTAGGGCTGCTGTATATACCTCTGGGGCTGCATATACCTCTGGGGCTGCATATGGGGCTGCATATACCTCTGGGGCTGCATATGGGGCTGCATATACCTCTGGGGCTGCATATACCCCTGGGGCTGCATATGGGGCTGCATATACCTCTGGGGCTGCATATGGGGCTGCATATACCTCTGGGGCTGCATATACCCCTGGGGCTGCATATGGGGCTGCATATACATATGGGGCTGCATATACCTCTGGGGCTGCATATGGGGCTGCATATACCTCTGGGGCTGCATATACCTCTGGGGCTGCATATACCTATGGGGCTGCATATACCTCTGGGGCTGCATATACCTCTGGGGCTGCATATGGGGCTGCATATACCTCTGGGGCTGCATATACCTCTGGGGCTGTATATACCTCTGGGGCTGCTGTATACTACCACTGGGGCTGCTGCTGTATACTACCACTGGGGAGGCTGCTGTATACCTCACTGCTGGGGGTTGTATACCTGTGCTGGAGTCCACCCTTGGCTTATACGCGAGTCAATAAGTTTTCCCAGTTTTTGGGGGCAAAAGTAGAGGGGTCGGCTTATACACGGGTCGGCTTATACACGAGTATATACGGTATTTACTTTGTGGCTTTTATGTGCAAAATAATTTTTTGTTAAACCATTCTATTTTGTTATAGCTAAGAGCAGTTAGCTTCTATTCCAGGCAACGCCAGACACTACAGCTAGTACTGAATAAGAATGGAACTTCTATTGACAGAGAATATGTAATATTTTACTTACTTATGGATGGAAAGCAGTTTGTCATGAATCAGCCACTCACTGTGTCACAGAGATGGCATGAGAGACAGCTAAGGGTGCTTTCACACTACGATTTCTTTATTTCAAATGCTGTCCGATAAAAATCGGACAGCATCAGACCGATTTTCGAACCCCATGCATCCCTATGGGGATCGGACCGAATCGGATGTGCACTAAATGCCATCCGATTTGGTCCGATCCGATTCTGTCCGATTTTTGCCGATTTTTTTCTGGTGAAAAAAATCGTTGCCTGCAACGATTTTTTCATCCGATTACAAAATCTGACAGACTCGGATCGGACCAAATCGGATGGCATTTAGTGCACATCCGATCTGACCCGATCCCTAACATGGGGCCCTATGGAGCAGGGTCCGAGGAAACATCTGATGTCTCCTCGGACCCTATTTTACTGTACTGAGCATGCTCAGTACAGTAAAACTGCTCAACTAGGAGCGCAGGGGTTAAAAAAAAAAAAAAAAAGTTCATGCTCACCTCCCCACGAGCCCCCGCCATCTCCAGCCGTCTTCCTGGATGTTCCCGGTGGCTCCCGCAGGCTCCCGGTATCTGCAGAGGTCTTCTGCAGTTCAGGACCTGCGGTGATGTCCCAGTCACGTGACCGCGGGTTCACCATGGTAACCCGCGGTCACATGACTGTGACATCACCGCAGGTCCTGTGTACAGCAGAAGAAGACCTCTGCAGATACCGGGAGCCTGTGGGAGCCACCGGGAACATCCAGGAAGACGGCTGGAGACGGCGGGGGCTCGTGGAGAGGTGAGCATGAACTTTTTTTTTTTCCTTTTTTTCAGCCTCCAGCTACGATTTTATGCCGGAATCGGGTGCCTATTTGGCACCCGATTCCAGGCATCAGAAGAGAGCCGATGCTGTCCAATTTATATCGGACAGCATCGGCTCCCTAAAAACCGTAGTGTGAAAGCACCCTAAGCCGCCCAATAAATGGCAGGTACGTGCTGGGCTGTCAAGATACTGAAGACAGCAAACCCACCTAATTGTGGATTGGAGTCGTTTCCATACAAATTGAGGGTTGCTTTGCAACTTTATCACAGGTTGGGGCTACTGAGCTTCCTCAAGGTGTGACTCTTTAGGGTGATTACTAGAGATGGGCGAACTCGTAGATGTTCTGGTTCAGAGGGTCCAGCCAGACTTCAAGAAAAATTCTGGGTTCGGGACCAGATTTGACCTGAGCTTGAACCCGAACCCCGAACCACATATAAGTCTATTGGGACCCTAACGTTAGTGCTATAAAATGTAACATCCGGGTTCACTCATTAAGCCTCATGTTTATTCATTTAATTTCCCTGCCCACTCTCTGTGACAGCATCTGTGATTGGCTGTTGCAGTCAGGCTGTGCCCCCATGCAATGTGCCAATGTCTGTGATTGGTTGCCATTGACAAAGAAACTGCCCTCATATCTGTGTAAAAATAAATACTTGAAAATATGTTTGGGATCCCTGTATTTTTGATTCTTAGTTCATATAAAGCTGACATCTGCAACCTGCAGCCTCAGCTGTGCACTTTACATTGGCTGAGTGTCAAACTATGGGGACCCCATGCAGGTTCTTTAAATTATTTAAATTAGGTCACGATACCTCATCTGTGACCTCAGACAAACTTTCTGACGTCACTGCTCTCACAACTGTGGCTATCAGAGCCGTTGGTGTGCTCATGCTGAACGATCACTATAATTTAACTACTCAGCACAATGTAGCAGAGCTGGGAAGCTTCACTGGACATCAGAGCTGGCTATGCTTAATAAATGGGTAAAAGAGGGTGTCTGTGTGTTTTATATGAAAGAAAGATTTTTAACTATTTACTTACAGGATTGGTAATGTGGGGGTCTCATAGAGATCTGAACCCCACTAATACAGGGCTCAATGACAGCTGTCAATTCTCAGCACTCCTTAACCCCTTCTATTACCCTGATTGCCACCACACCAGGGCAATCGGAATGAGCCATGTAAATTACCAGAATTTGGCCAAATTCCGGGGTGGCTGCAGGCAGCTATTCTTAGGCCTGGGGGCACAAAAACTATGTGCCTTCCCAGGTGAGAATACCAACTCAACACTGTGTGCTTTATCTTGGCTGAATATCAAACTGGGGTGGACCTCACATATATTTTAAAATTATTTAGTTAAATAATATTAAAAAAAACAACATTATGTCCCCATATTTTGATACTTAGCCAATATAAAGTGCCCAACTGGGGGCTGTAGGCTGCAGACATCTGCTTTATCTGGCTGAGATAAAAAATACAGGGGACTACATGCATTTTTTTCAATTATTTATTCGTTTTTACACACATATGGCTGCAGGTTTGTTGTCAATGGCAATCAATCACAGATGTCAGTACAATGGGTGGGTGAGCAGTCTGACTGCAACCAATCACATATGCTGTCACAGACGCTGTCACAGATAGTGGGCAGGAAGATGAAGTGAATAAACATGAGGCTTAATAAGCGGACCAGCAGATGGTGTTAAAAGTGTGCGGACCTCAGTAATCATTATTCTCCTGCTTTAATCACCATTTAGGTTTTGTTTAAAACTCCCCCCCAGCCAAACCTGAACTCGAACAGGAACATAGATTACTCAGGGAAGACTGTGTTCAGGATCCATGTCTGGTGTAGTCTCCCTCACATACCATTTTTTGAATGGACACTCCAATAAGTAAATGACGTGATCCATGTTACACATCAAGAAATGATTAATCTTATATTTTTTTCTCGGTTTTAGGATGTATATAATGTTATATACATCCTAAAACCGAGAAAAAACATAAGGTACACAATTAGAAAAAAAGTGTATGGATTTCCCAGTACCAAAACACTTCACGGAAGAAAAACAACAAGAAAAACATCTGAAATTTTGGATAACTGACTGCGTGCCACCATTAAGGAGAGGAGGGGATAGAGTTAAAATCCCAAAGAGGAAAGAATTGGTATGGATCCACAGGTTGGATACGCTAAGACCCAACGGGTTGAGTGTAGATTTTAAAATTAACGCAATCTTTTAGGTTTCCTCAAATAGGAAAACTTTTATCTGGCTTCTAGTGTGGATAATTAAAAATATACATATATGCAATAACATGTATAAAAAAAAATAGTTTTTTTTAACTAATGTATTCTATTGTTATTTTTAACAGATACATCTGAGAAAAGAAAATATGAAAAAGAGGACTCACCCATCCAAGTTTAGTAATTAATTTTTTTACTAAATTATTTATGTTTTTGTTATTATTTTTGCATAAGTCCTGTACGTACATGCTGATTAATTTAACCACAAATTAGAAAAACATAGCTGTAAAGCCTGGCGTTGCCGGGGCATAGTAACTAAGCTGAGTGTATGTGTGTGTATGTATGTCCACTATACACATCAATCCTGCCCCCCTACACCTCATCAACCTATGCTCTTGCCTCCCTTTTTTCCATTTCTGAACTAATTTCTGTAATTCTTGGCTCCCTTTCTTCCAATTCTGTAAGTAAGTCTTGCTCATTGAGGCGTAATACAGCTATTCTCCTAGCATATAATGACAATCATCCAGTTACATTCTTTTTCTTATGGGTCATAAGATCAGAATGATGAGTCAGTGACATGACAGGGAATTTTATAAGCTAACATTCTATATTCTATTGGGACATCACAATGATGGGGCTTGGCTATCTGTAGTGGGCGTGGCTTTCTATATGGAATGGGTGTGGCTACATGGAGTGAGCATGGCTTCATGGAGTGGTGTTATGCTGAGTGGGTGGGGCCATGTGGAGTGGGCAGTGTCATGTGGAGTGGGCAGGGCTTGCCACATACACACACACTCATATATATATATGATGTGGCCAGGGCTAGGGGCATACTCAGCCACCGGGTCTGCTGAATAGGGAGTCACGGGTGGACGGGATCCCGGTGACGTACCCTGGTGATCATTTGAAGGGGATGTTGATGATGGAAGAAGGGGCTATTTACAGGGGAACGTGACGCCACCTGTAGTTCCCGGTAATATTGTACCGGCGCTGCCAGCCGGCCACTGAGGTGATAGTTGGGGCAGCAGAGTGTGGTACAGCTCCCCACAGGTAGAGCTTTACCTCAGGGCAGCAATAAAGGAAGATCATGAGGGAGGGCAGTGATGAAGGAAGATGGTGAGGGAGGGGAGTAATCAAGTCCTTTCTGGCACAATGGTGGATTGCAGTGGTTAAACAGGCACACAGACACACAGGGATTGTTGTTTCGGTACCTTTTACTGATGGTAACATAACAGGTACAGTCCAGAGTAGTAACCAGGTCCCCGGTGCAATTTGGGACCTTCACCTTTGAAAGTTATGAGGCCTCCTTTGTGTCTGTGCTCTGTGGTGTGGGATGAGTCCTGCCTGAGCCTGAACCCACCACTTCTTCTTTTCTGTTCTTTATCCTAAACTTACAATGAGGTCCTCCTGCGGGGTCCCTGTTCCTCTTTTGGCCCCTGGTCCTGTGCTTGGTCAGTTTAGTGCCTCTTTCTTTGTCTCCTCAGGGCTGAACTCCTCCTGAGTTTGCTGGGCTTTCTGCTGCAGCTCTGAAGGCTGGCAGCGTCGGACTCCGGTGTCCGTGTACTAAAGGGGTATATAATAAATCCCTTTTTTCAGTTACCTGTCTCCTCCACTTGCCTCTGGCCCCTCTACATTGAACATATACAGCCAGCAGCCTTTATATTATACTAGCTATAGAGCCTGGCATTGCCTGGGCATAGCAACTAACTGTTCTTAGTTATGAGCTGAGTGTATGTCTGTGTGTGTATTGTATATCCACTATACGTATCAATCCTGACTCCCCCCAACTTGCCTCATCCACCCATGCTACCCCACACATCTACTCTTCACCCCCTGCCCCACCCTGAAACTTCTTCTACACCCACCCTGCACCCCCACCTCCCCAAAAAATGACCCCCCCTCACCCCCTATAACTTGAACCCCTTTAAACCTGCCCCCCAAACCTGTCCCCTCACACCCCAAACCTGCTCCCCCAAATCCACACCCCCCTATAAACCCTGAGACAAATGGGGTGTGTGCAACATTTTGTGATTCTAGATGCAATGGTGCAAATTCGTTTAATGGACATAGGCTAGGGTCACATTTCAGGTTTTTTTTAAGAATCCTGATCCGGTTTTGATCTTTCCAAAAGCTCAAAACCGGACCAGGAAACACTCCTCATAGGAGCCTATGCAAAACACCGGATGGCTTCACAAGCCATCCGGTGGCCGTATCCGGCACTGCTGCCTGCGTTAAAAATCATGCAGGCAGCAGTTTTCGCAGCGTTTCCCTGTACCGCACTGCGGTAACCGGATGGCTCAGGATGTGTAATCCTGAGCCATCCGGTAACTGCATAAGTTGCGGATCCCGGCTATTGCCGGGATCAGCAAACTTATTAAAGAGTTAAATTGATTATCTAAAGGACTGTTTGAGGTCTGTAGGGGGGCTTAGACCCCCCTACAGACCGGCCGCCCACTTCAATAGCCTTCTTCTACAATTTCCCACCTGGCACGGGCTCCTTGGAGCTCCGTGCATGTCAACCAAAGTCCCCCGTGCCCCCCCCGTATCACTATAGAGGGGTGCTTACACCCCTCTAGTATAGTTATGCTTTAATTGTGTACTACATAAAGGATTATTATAGTGGCAATGTAAGTTCATACTTACATGCTCTGGTAGGCAGAGTCCAGGGATTTCCATGGGCGGGGCTATGTGCAGCAGCCTCCGCCCGCTCATTCTTGATGGCCGCCCCTCTGGCCGTAATCCAGTGTTGTGAGGGCGGCCGCGTCATGAAAGGGGCGTGGCTAACAGCGCCACATAGTTAGCCATGCCCCTTTCATGACGCGGCCGCCCTCACAACACTGGATTACGGCCAGAGGGGGCGGCCATCAAGAATGAGCGGGCGGAGGCTGCTGCACATAGCCCCGCCCATGGAAATCCCTGGACTCTGCCTACCAGAGCATGTAAGTATGAACTTACATTGCCACTATAATAATCCTTTATGTAGTACACAATTAAAGCATAACTATACTAGAGGGGTGTAAGCACCCCTCTATAGTGATACGGGGGGGGCACGGGGGACTTTGGTTGACATGCACGGAGCTCCAAGGAGCCCGTGCCAGGTGGGAAATTGTAGAAGAAGGCTATTGAAGTGGGCGGCCGGTCTGTAGGGGGGTCTAAGCCCCCCTACAGACCTCAAACAGTCCTTTAGATAATCAATTTAACTCTTTAATAAGTTTGCTGATCCCGGCAATAGCCGGGATCCGCAACCTATGCAGTTACCGGATGGCTCAGGATTACACATCCTGAGCCATCCGGTTACCGCAGTGCGGTATTCTGCACACATTTTGGTCACAAAATGTGTGTGATCGGCATTGCATTCACCGCATCCGGATCCGGATGCGGTGAATGCAATTCATGTCTGTAATGTGACCCTACCCATACATACAGTACATTCATTCGCAAAAGTTTGCGCTTGTAGATACAATGGTGCGAATTACTTTAGTGGACATACATACATTTCTTTAATTCTTGCCTCCCTTTCTTCCATTTCTGTAAGTCTTACTCTTTGAGGCAAAAAACTGCTTTTCTCTTAGAGTGTGATGACAATCATCCATTCACATTCTTTTTCTTACGAGTCATAAGATCAGAACAATCAGGTAGTGACATGACACAGAATTTTATAAGCTAACATTCTACATTCTATTGTGACCTCACAATGGAGGGGCATGGCAATGTGTAGTGGGTGTGGCTATGTGGAGTGGGGCATGGTTTTCTAGAGTAGGTGGGGCTTGCCATACACATTGGCGTGGCTATGTGGAGTGGGGCTTATGTGGAGCAAGTGTGGCTATGAGGAGTGGGCATGGCCATATGGAGTGGGTGTGGTCACATGGAGTGGGCATAGCTTGCTACATACACACACACACACACACTCAAGTTTATATATTAGATATACATCGCACACAGCATATGTATTATATGCATACAGTCCACAGCCTCTATAGTATATATGTATAATTGTATATATATAAATATATATATACTAGATGGTGGCCCGATTCTAACGCATCGGGTATTCTAGAATATGTGGGTGTGCGCAGTGCTGGTGTACGGCGGTGCGGTTGTGCGAGTGTGCTGCGGTGGCCCCCTCAGTTCTCACCCACTCCAGGCTTCTGTCCAGCCGCCTCTCACCCTAGCATGTCTTCTTCTTCTTCCTCCAGCATAAACGTCAACAATTCCAAGTCCTCAGGGGCGGAGTTAACAGGGGGCGTCATAGTAGCCGTGTCCAAGTGCATAGCCCTGGTGTGGTGGGCGTGCCCTTGTTCACGGCCATTACGACCCCCCCTTTGGTAGCTCCACCCGCTGCGGCCTTTACATTTGTGGAGTCTTTGCCACGAAAAGAAGAAGAATAATGGCGGGGTGAGCTGTGGGCAGATGGAGCATGGAGCGGAGCCCGGGAGGGAGCGTGGAGCGGGTGAGCAGCAGGCAGGAGACTGAGCGGAGGGGGTCGGGAGACCGGGCGGACTGTACCTGTTTCGCTGTAACGGAAATCCCGCGTTGCTGATTGGTCGCACCCAGCCAGCCGCAAACAATCAGTGACGCGGGTTTTGTGTTAGAGACAGGGTGACATGAGTGCAAGGTGAGTGCAGGGCTAAGTGTGAGGTGAGTGCAAGGTGAGTGTAGCGCTAAGGGTGAGGTGAGTGCAAGGTGAGTGTGACGTGAGTGCAGGGCTAAGTGTGACGTGAGTGCAGGGCTAAGTGTGACGTGAGTGCAGGGCTAAGTGTGACGTGAGTGCAGGACAGATTGTGACGTGAGTGCAGGGCAGAGTGTGACCTGAGTGCAGGGCAGAGTGTGACGTGAGTGCAGGGCAGAGTGTGACGTGAGTGCAGGGCAGAGTGTGACGTGAGTGCAGGGCAGAGTGTGAGTGGTGGGTGAGTGTGAGTACAGGGTGAGCGTAGGGTGTGTGGGTGTAAGTGGTCTGCAGTACCTGGCTCTTGGTGCTATGTGCGTTTAGCTTAAGGACCTCTGGTGATGTCACAGCCATGTGATCTTGCTCTGGCCATGATTCTGACATCATCAGAGGTCCTGTAAGTATAGAGCCCCTGTCACACATAATGACGCACCAGTGATACTGATAACGATACGACCTGGCCGGGATCGCTGGTGCGTCGTTTTCACATCACTGTTCATTTCAAATAGCGGGACAGGAAAGCAGGGCAGTGAAGTCGGCTTTCACGCCCGCTATGTGAGTGTAGTGCTGTCGTCTCTGTCGCGGCAATCCCGCGTCGCTCATGCAACGCCAGTGCTTTTTTTGTAAAAAACATATTTACTGGACTCATTTCAGATTAATTTCCCCTATGCACGGGTGCAGAAAGGCTCTCTGCCACCTAAGCCTAGGTGAGGACCGGGGGGGGGGGTTGCTGTCGGCAGCCGCAGGTTGGGTGGGGTGGGGTTGCTGTTGGCGGCCGTGGGTAAGGAGCGGGGAGGTGGGGGGCTGTCGGTAGCCGCTGCTGGTGATTTCACCTTATGCAGCTGGTGCACGTCACACAGGGAGCCGGCTGCATGGTGCAGGCGCCGCCCCCTTCTGCTCCGCGGCTCCTCCTGCCTCCTTGCCTCCTGAGCCTGAAGACTCATATTGACAATTGAACAGTGCGGCCCTGCCTATGCATGGCACACATCCCCAATGCATGGCACACGTCCCCTATGCATGGCATACGTCCCCTATGCATGGCACATGTCCCCTATGCATGGCACACGTCCCCTATAAATGGCACATGTCCATTATGTATGGCACACATCCAGTATGCATTGCACACGTTCCCTATGCATGGCACACAACCCCTATGCATGGCACACATCCCCTATGCATGGCACACATCCATTATGCATGGCACACGTCCCCTATGCATGGCACGCGTCCCCTATGCATGGCACGCGTCCATTATGCATGGCACATGTCCATTGTGCATGGCCCACGTCCCCTATGTATGGCACACATCCCCTATGCATGGCTCATGTCTCCTATGCATGGCACACATCCATTATGCATGGCACACATCCCCTATGCATGGCACACGTCCATTATGCATGGCACACATCCCCTATACATTGCACACGTCATCTATGCATGGCACACGTCCCCTATGCATGGCAAATGTCCCCTATGTGTAACACACGTCCCCTATGCGTGGAACACGTCCCCTATGCATTGCACATGTTCCCTATGCAGGGCACACGTCCCCTATGTGTGGCACATGCCCCCCTGTGTTAGACATGCTGCTCTATTCTTCCCTCCTCCAGCGCTGATCTCCCGGTCTCCCTCTGTGCAGCTGTGATCGGGCAGAGATGATGCTGCAGAGATCCTCCACTTCCTGGTTCTGTTTGGTCATGTGATCGGCACAGCAGAGAGTGACATCATCTCTGCGTGCGATCACAGCAGAAGCCAGGAGACCGGAGAGACACCGGGAGATCAGCGCTGGAGGAGGAGCCAGGAGGTAAGTATAGAATTTATTATTTTACTATGGCAGCAGCATGGGGGACATATCTAACATAGGGGTGGCATGTGCCATCACAGGGGGGTGCAGGACCATACAATATGCGCCGCTCCCCCAGTCCATCACCGTGATGCGGTTTCAGCACCATGGTGATGGAGAGCGGCTATGCATATTATATGAGTGGGAGCAGGAGATCTCCCGCTCCCTCCTGCAGCCTCCACCAGCCTCCCCCAGCTCACATTTTCTGGTACACCATACCGTCGCGAAAACAGCACTGTCCGCCACCAGGTTTTCAAATGCGCGCACCTAATTGCATAGTATGCGCTCATTGGTGGCCGCAGTTGGCGGCCACCAATGAGCGACCTCTGTCTGGCACGCGATTTCGGCTTCAGAGAGACGCCTTAGACAATTATATAGTAGACTAGATGGCGGCCCGATTCTAAAGAATCGGGTATTCTAGCCTATGGTTAGCAAGGTATACGGGGGCTCAGTAGTTAGCAGACTATACAGCTGCTCAGTGGTTAGCAGAGTATACGGAGGCTCAGTGGCTCGTAGTCTGCCTCAGGGCAGAGTGCAGTGGTCAGGGGCAGAGTGCAGTGGTCAGGGGCAGAGTGCAGTGGTCAGGGGCAGAGTGTAGTGGTCAGGGGCAGAGTGCAGTGGTCGGGGTAGAGTGCAGTGGTCGGGGTAGAGTGCAGTGGTCGGGGTAGAGTGCAGTGGTCGGGGTAGAGTGCAGTGGTCAGGGGCAGAGTGCAGTGGTCAGGGGCCCGATGCAATAGCATCAGGAGCGCAGTGAAATTAATTGTGTGTATACAGGCGGGTCAGTGGGTAGCAGAGTATACAGGGGGCTCTGTGAGTAGCAGAGTATACAGGCGGCTCTGTGGGTAGCAGATTATACAGGCGGCTCTGTGAGTAGCAGAGTATACAGGTGGCTCTGTGGGTAGCAGAGTATACAGGCGGCTCTGTGGGTAGCAGAGTATACAGGGGGCTCTGTGGTTAGCAGAGTATACAGGCGGCTCTGTGGGTAGAAGAGTATCCAGGTGGCTCTGTGGGTAGCAGAGTATCCAGGTGGCTGTGTGGGTAGTAGAGTAACCAGGTGGCTCTGTGGGTAGCAGAGTATACAGGCGGGTCAGTGGGTAGCAGAGTGCACAGGGGGCTCTGTGAGTAGCAGAGTATACAGGCGGCTCTGTGGGTAGCAGATTATACAGGCGGCTCTGTGGGTAGCAGAGTATACAGGTGGCTATGTGGGTAGCAGAGTATAAAGGCGGCTCTGTGGGTAGCAGAGTATACAGAGGGCTCTGTGGGTAGCAGAGTATAAAGGCGGCTCTGTGGGTAGCAGAGTATCCAGGCGGCTCTGTGGGTAGCAGAGTATCCAGGCGGCTCTGTGGGTAGCAGAGTATCCAGGCGGCTCTGTGGGTAGCAGAGTATCCAGGCGGCTCTGTGGGTAGCAGAGTATAGACGCGGCTGTGTGGGTAGCAGAGAATACAGGCGGCTCTGTGGGTAGCAGAGTATAGAGGCGGCTCTGTGGGTAGCAGAGTATAGAGGCGGCTCTGTGGGTAGCAGAGTATAGAGGCGGCTCTGTGGGTAGCAGAGTATAGAGGCTGCTCTGTGGGTAGCAGAGTATAGAGGCTGCTCTGTGGGTAGCAGAGTATAGAGGCGGCTCTGTGGGTAGCAGAGTATAGAGGCGGCTCTGTGGGTAGCAGAGTATACAGGCGGCTCTGTGGGTAGCAGAGTATACAGGCGGCTCTGTGGTAGCAGAGTATACAGGCGGCTCTGTGGGTAGCAGAGTATAGAGGAGGCTATGTGGGTAGCAGAGTATAGTGGCGGCTCTGTGGATAGCAGAGTATGATGTGGCGGGAGGCTGGAGGGGTGAGGAGAGGTGGCGCTGGAGGGGTGAGGAGAGGTGCGGATGGAGGGGTGAGAAGAGGTGCGGCTGGAGGAGTGAGGAGAGGTGCAGATGGAGGGTGAAGAGAGGTGGCGCTGGAGGGGTGAGGAGAGGTGGCGCTGGAGGGGTGAGGAGAGGTGGCGCTGGAGGGGTGAGGAGAGGTCCTGCTGGAGGAGTGAGGAGAGGTCTGGCTGGAGGAGTGAAGAGAAAGGCGGCTGGAGCGGTGACATCACCGCTCAGTACACCTGTCCTCCTCTAGGCTGCACACCTCTCTCTCTTATTTCAGGCTGCACACCAGCTGGCTCCGTATCCTCAGGGCCACTTGGCCTACTGCTGGCGGTCCGGCACAGGGCTGACCCCCGGAGGCTGGGGCCAGTCCTGGAGCGGAGGCCGGTCCGTGCGGCCGCTATTCCGCTGAGAGCCATCAACAGCCCCGAGCACCAAAAGTGAGGGGGAGGAGCCTGCACCTGTGAAACCGGCCCGAGCGAGCGCGAGGCACTCGGGAGACGACCGGCATTAGCCGGTCATCTCCCGAAGTGGTGTGTGGCGGGCGGGAGACGACTGGCTAATGCCGGTCATTTCCTGGCCTTGATGTGTGTTTTGGACAGTGTAGGGGCGGGCGTAAGCGTGGCGGGGCTGCCTGAGTCCCGCTCCACTTAGGGGCGCCATGTTAGTCCACCCTGGACATGTGTAGCGCTGTGGTGACGTCACTTTGGCCATGACAAAGTGACGGAAGTCGTGGGCAAAGTGACGGAAGTGAGCCTTCGGGTTTTATATATATTTGATATACATATAGCAGCGCTATGGTATATGGTGGTACATTAAATGACATGTATAGCAATGCTATGGTATATGGGGGTACATTGCAGTACATGTATAGCAGCACTGTGGTATATGGCGGTACATTACAGTACATGTATATCAGCACTATAGTATATGGCGGTACATTACATGTATAGCAGCGCTATAGTATATGGCGGTACATTATAGTACATGTATAGCAGCACTATAGTATATGGCGGTACATTAGAGTACATGTATAGCAGAGCTATGGTATATGGCGGTACATTACATTACATGTATAGCAGCGCTATAGTATATGGCGGTACATTCCAGCACATGTATAGCAGCACTATAGTATATGGCAGTACATTAGATTACATGTATAGCAGCACTATAGTATATGGCGGTACATTACAGTACGTGTATAGCAGCACTATAGTATATGGCGGTAAATTACAGCACATGTATAGCAGCACTATGGTATATGGCGATACTGCGCTCCCCGCGGCTCACCGCTTCTCCACAGTAAAAGTAAAAAAATTCCTCAGTGAGGATACTCACCTGTCCGCCGGCTCGCTCCACCTCCATATTCTAGGTCCTACAGGCGTTTAGGACCTGTGGTCGCCTGGGAAACCGATCAGCTGATCGGTCACATGACCGCTAACTACCGAGGGGGCAGGATGGAGTAAGGGGTCAGGATGGTGACGGGGGGGGGCAGGATTGTGTCGGATGGCAGGTGGGCAGGATGGAGCCGGGGGGCAGGGCAGGATGGAGGCGGAGGGGGGGCAGGATGGAGGCAGAGGGGGGGCAGGATGGAGGCGGAGCAGGACGGAGGCAGAGGGGGGGCAGGATGGAGGCAGAAGGGGGGCAGGATGGAGGCAGAGGGGGGCAAGAACAGCGGGGCGCAGGATGGAGGCGGAGGAGGAGGATGGTGGCAGTGGGGTAGGGTTGGATAGTGGGGAGCGGGGCAGGATGGAGTGAGCGGGACAGGATGGAGCGGGAGGAGCAGGATGGTGGGGAGCGGGGCAGGATGGAGCCAGCGGGGCAGGATGGTGGCGGGGGGCCGGAATGGAGTGAGCAGGGCAGGATGGAGGCGAGCGGGGCAGGATGGAGGCGAGGGGGCAGGATGGAGGCGAGTGAAGCAGGATGAAGGCGAGCGGGGCAGGATGGAGGCGAGCGGGCAGGATGGAGGCGAGTGGGGCAGGATGGAGCGAGCGAGGCAGGATGGAGTCGGAGGAGCAGGATGGTGGGGGGGGATTAGGATGGAGCGAGCACACTTGCACACACATGCATCATGTACACAGCACACCTGGACGCACATGCATCATGCAGACAGCACACCTTCACCCACATGTATCATGCACACAGCAAACACATGCATCATGCACACAGCTCTTTAAGTTGGCGCTCATGTATCATGCACACAGCACACATGCAGACACATGTATCATGCACACCTGCACACACATGCATCATGCACACAGCACACCTGCACACACATGTATCATGCACACAGCACACATGCATCATGCACACAGCACACACATGTATCATGCACACAGCACACCTGCACACACATGCATCATGCACACAGCACACACATGCATCATGCACACAGGTCTTTAACGTGGCACTCATGTATCATGCAGACAGCACACCTGCACACACGTGTCATGCACACCTGCACACACATGCATCATGCACACAGCACCCCTGCACACACATGCATCATGCACACAGCAGACCTGCACACACATGTATCATGCACACAGCACACACATGTATAATGCACACAGCACACCTGCACACACATGTATCATGGACACAGCACACCTGCACACACATGTATCATGGACACAGCACACCTGCACACACATGTATCATGGACACAGCACAGCTGCACACACATGTATGATGCACACAGCACAGACATGTATCATGCACACAGCACACATGCATCATGGACACAACACACCTGCACACACATGTATGATGCACACAGCACAGACATGTATCATGCACACAGCACACATGCATCATGCACACAGCACACCTGCACACACACGCATCATGCACACACATGTATCATGGACACAGCACAGCTGCACACACATGTATGATAGTAACATAGTAACATAGTAACATAGTTTTTAAGGTTGAAGGCAGACTTTAAGTCCATCTAGTTCAACCCATAGCCTAACATGTTGATCCAGAGGAAGGCAAAAAAAAAACCATGTGGCAACAATAAACTCCACAATGGGGAAGAAAATTACTTCCTGACTCCAGATATGGCAATCAGACTAGTTCCCTGGATCAACGCCCTATCAAAGAATCTAGTATGTATAACTGATAATATTATAGTTTTCAAGAAAGGCATCCAGGCCCTTCTTAAATGTTAGTAGTGACTCACTCATTACAACAGCATGTGGCAGAGAGTTCCATAGTCTCACTGCTCTTACAGTAAAGAATCCGCGTCTGTGATTATGATTAAACCTTCTTTCCTCCAGACGTAGAGGATGCCCCCTTGTCCCAGTCTCAGGCCTAAGAGTAAAGAGATCATTAGAAAGGTCTCTGTACTGTCCCCTCATATATTTATACATTATTATAAGATCATCCCTAAGCCTTCGATTTTCCAAGCTAAATAACCCCAAGTTTAATAACCTGTCTTGGTATTGCAGACCCCTTAGTCCTCTAATGACTTTTGTCGCTCTTCTCTGGACCCGCTCTAGTTCAGCTATGTCTTTCTTATACACCGGAGACCAGAATTGTACACAGTATTCTAAGTGTGGTCGCACTAGTGACTTGTATAGAGGTAAAATTATGTTCTCTTCATGAGCATCTATGCCTCTTTTAATGCATCCCATTATTTTATTTGCCTTTGCAGCAGCTGCCTGACACTGGCCACTAAATGTGAGTTTGTCATCTACCCATACACCCAGGTGTTTTTCAGTGACAGTTTTGCCCAGTGTTTTACAATTAAGCACATAATTATACCTTTTGTTTCCTCTACCCAAGTGCATGACTTTACATTTATCCCCATTAAAGCGCATTTGCCATTTAGCAGCCCAAGCTTCTAGTTTACATAAATCCTCCTGTAATATAAAATTGTCCTCCTCTGTATTGATTACCCTGCAGAGTTTAGTGTCATCTGCAAATATTGAGATTCTACTCCGTATGCCCCCTACAAGGTCATTAATAAATATATTAAATAGAAGCGGGCCCAACACTGACCCCTGTGGTACCCCACTGTTAACTGTGACCCATTCTGAGTGTGTTCCATTAATAACCACCCTTTGTTTCCTATCACTAAGCCAGTTCTTAACCCACTTACACATATTTTCCCCTATCCCCATTGCCTTCATTTTATGTATCAACCTTTTGTGTGGCACCGTATCAAAAGCTTTTGAAAAGTCCATATACACCACATCCACTGCATTTCCTTGGTCCAGTCCAGAACTTACTTCTTCATAGAAGCTTATCAGATTAGTTTGACAGGAACGGTCCCTCGTAAAACCATGTTGATAATGGGTCATGAGGTTATTTTTTTTCAGATACTCCAGTATAGCATCTCTTAGAAAACCCTCTAGGATTTTACCCACAGTAGAGGTTAAGCTTACTGGCCTATAATTTCCAAGTTCAGTTTTTGTCCCCTTTTTGAATATTGGCACCACATTTGCTATATGCCAGTCCTGTGGTACAGACCCTGTTATTATGGAATCTTTAAATATTAAAAATAATGGTCTATCTATGACAGTACTTAATTCCTGCAGCACTCTGGGATGTATCCCATCCGGGCCCGGGGATTTGTCAATTTTAGTGATTTTTAGACGATGCACACAGCACAGACATGTATCATGCACACAGCACACATGCATCATGCACACAGCACACCTGCACACACATACATCATGCACACACATGCATCATGCACACACATGCATCATGCACACAGCACACACATGCATTATGCTTACAGCTCTTAAACTTGCCGCTCCCGGCGCCGGGCGGCAGGCGGGAAGTGGCTGTGTGGGGATAGCGGCGGCTCCTTCTGCACAGCCGCTCCCCCTCCCGCATGGACGGATGGCCCTGGGCTGGGGGAGCAAGGGGGGCCGCGAGGAGCGGAGAGGGCAGGGGAAGCGGAGAGGGGCAGGAGGACCGGGGGAGCGCGGGCAGGAGACAGGAGGACCGGGGGGAGTGCGGGTAGGAGACAGGAGGGGCGGGGGCCTTACATGAGAGCCGCACAGTGCATTAGGCGGTAATCTCCCTGAAGTGGTGTGTGGCGGGCGGGAGACGACCGGCTGAAGGCGGTCACCTCCCGCCCGTGATGTGTGTGTGTTTTGCGCAGTGTAGGGGCGGCCGTAAGCATGGCGGGGCTGCCTGAGTCCCACTCACGGCCGCCATCTTGGTTCACCCTGAAGGGGTGTAGGGCTCCAGTGACGTCACGTAGCCGAGGACACAGTTACGGAAGTGCTGCCGAAACTGACGGAAGTGAGCTTGGGCTTTTATATATTAGATATCATCAAGAAGTTTAAAATCCATAGCACTGTGGCTAACCTCCCTAGATGTGGACGGAAAAGAAAAATTGACGAGAGATTTCAACGCAAGATTGTGCGGATGGTGGATAAAGAACCTCGACTAACATCCAAACAAGTTCAAGCTGCCCTGCAGTCCGAGGGTACAACAGTGTCAACCTGTACTATCCGTCGGCGTCTGAATGAAAAGGGACTGAATGGAAGGATACCCAGGAAGACCCCACTTCTTACCCCGAGACATAAAAAAGCCAGGCTGGAGTTTGCCAAAACTTACCTGAGAAAGCCTACGACGTTTTGGAAGAATGTTCTCTGGTCAGATGAGACAAAAGTTGAGCTTTTTGGGCAAAGGCATCAACATAGAGTTTACAGGAGAAAAAAAGAGGCATTCAAAGAAAAGAACACGGTCCCTACAGTCAAACATGGTGGAGGTTCCCTGATGTTTTGGGGTTGCTTTGCTGCCTCTGGCACTGGATTGCTTGACCGTGTGCATGGCATTATGAAGTCTGAAGACTGCCAACAAATTTTGCAGCATAATGTAGGGCCCAGTGTGAGAAAGCTGGGTCTCCCTCAGAGGTCATGGGTCTTCCAGCAGGACAATGACCCAAATCACAGTTCAAAAAGCACTAGAAAATGGTTTGAGAGAAAGCACTGGAGACTTATAAGGTGGCCAGCAATGAGTCCAGACCTGAATCCCATAGAACACCTGTGGAGAGATCTAAAAATGGCAGTTTGGAGAAGGCACCCTTCAAATATCAGGGACCTGGAGCAGTTTGCCAAAGAAGAATGGTCTAAAATTCCAGCAGAGCATTGTAAGAAACTCATTGATGGTTACCGGAAGCGGTTGATCGCAGTTATTTTGGCTAAAGGTTGAGCAACCAAGTGTTAGGCTGAGGTTGCCAATGCTTTTGTCTGGCCCATTTTTGGAGTTTCGTGTGAAATGATCAATGTTTTGCTTTTTGCTTCATTCTCTTTTGTGTTTTTTCATTTAAGACAAATTAAATGAATATAATAATACCAAAAAATTTGTCATTGCAATCACTTTCATGAAGAAACTGAGTATTATCTGACAGAATTGCAGGGGTGTCAATACTTTTGGCCACAACTGTATATACACATACAGTTCATAGCCTATAAATATGCACAGCCAGTATGTGTTAAGAGGGCCTACAGAGACGCTTTCACCCAGGGCTCACAATAACCTGAAAAGAAGAATCTAAGTCTTCACCTTTTTCCATCACAGGGAAGCTTACCAAGTGCCCTTGGGTTTATGTCCTTGTAATGGGGTAGTGGAGAATTGTTACCCCTTTGTACTTGCGTCATCTGAACCTGAAAATCTCTCTCACCACTGCATTCTGCAGCCCCTCTCTCAGTCTTGGCAGCCTCTCTCACCCTGGTATTCTGCAGCCTCTCTATCAGCCTGGCATTATGCAGCCTGCTGGTACTGTAGGATAAGCTGCAGTCAGATATTAGCATCACCTACTCCTAGCTGTTGTAAGGTCATTTGCAAATTAAAGTCCTTGTGCTCCTCAGAACTGACATTGTTGGTACCCCTAGAAGGTATATTTCATGACTTGTTCCATTGCTTGGTTGCTCTGAATTGGGCCTTTTCTTTGTCCAGGTTCCAGAGTAAACTACTCTTAAGGTACCGTCACACGCGGCAATATTGCTAGGCAATTTCACTGGCAATTTACTGGTTGCAGTGAAATCATGGACACATTGTTCTATTTTGTTGCTGTGTACAAATGTAACAATGTGTCCATGATTTCACTGCATCCAGCAAATTGGTAGGGAAATTGCCTAGCAATATTGCCGTGTGTGATGGTACCTTAAGTGCTGCACCATCAAGTCACCAATCAGCAGATCCTTGGATTTGTCTGCTGTCTCTATTTCATTCCACTCAGAGGTTCATCAGAGCCTACTTACTCTGCTTCTTGTACAATGCTGCCATACCAAATAAAGGATTGAAAAGAACAACAGCGAAGGGGAAAACCATTTGCATGTATGTCTACAAGTGAGCACTGAGTTGAACCTTTTAGAACTGGTGCACTCCTTGCAAGGATAACGGTCATTTAGCACAGAGAAAAATTGCTTAAACCATGCATTAATGCTCTAATAGAAGTAAACTCTATCCTACCACTGCCACCAAGTTGTCACAAACACACTCTCAGCATGTGAATCGGGGTGTGCCCACAAGGGTTAATTCCTCCCCTCTCACTCAATCCAGCAATCATCGTCTATTGTAGGCTAAAAAATTAGCGTAAATCACATCCTGATACAGTCCACAGACTCTGGCTACACAACAATCATCCTCTAAGAAGAGGTATTGAACAATATCTTTAGCATGATTACAGAACAAAGAGATTCCCTTGCTATAGCCTGGAACCTAAGAGCTCAGTCTTAAGGTTATCGCTAAAGATATCGTTGCAACATCACCGGTTTTGTAACGTTGCAGCGACCTCGTAATGAAGCCGCTGCATTTGACATGTACCAACGACCAGCAATCAGCTTGCTGATCGTTGGTAAATGGCCAGGACCATTTTTTGATCAACTACCTCCCAGCGCCACACAGTACACGCTGTGCTTGGTAACCAGGATAAACATCGGGTTACTAAGCGCAGCGCTATGCTTAGTAACCCAATGTGTACCCTGGTTACCAGCGCACTGTGTTTGGTAACCAGGGTAAACATCGGATTACTAAGCACAGCGCACTGGTAACCAGGGTAAACATCAGGTTACTAAGCAGAGCGCTGCACTTAGTAACCTGATGTTTATCCTGGTTACCATCGTTCTCCCGCTTGCCCCAGCGTAGCGGGACCTCCACATCTTGGAAAAATATTTTATATTCTTTTCCACGATGTTGAGGTCGTTACACGGGTGGCTGATCGCTGGAGAGTCTGCCTGTGTGACAGCTCACCAGCGATCAGATAATGATGTCCCAGCGACCCCAATTGTTGGTCGGGTCTCTGGGACATCGTTATGTGTCACGGGGCCTTTACTCTTGCGCAGAAACAAATCTTTAACAAGATTGTTTAGTTCACTTTGTATTATAAGGTGTGGTTCAGTTGAAGTTGTTGACAGAATGTCTGGGTCGTGAGAGAAAGATGCGTTATGACACTGAGTGCGTATGTGGTACTGGGCACATATCGAAAGTTTAAATGCTGTAAAGTCCACTTCTTCTTCCTTGAAACTTATTTCCTAATGTGGGAAACCAAGCAGAAATAGCAATTGGTAGTGTGATCGGTTGGCTCTCCTAGATTACTCGGATTGCAAGAGATATAGATTGCCTCTTTTGATGGAACCACTTGGATAGGATGTGATGCACATCTATTGCAGCATGTGTGTGGAGCCCAAGTCTTGGCCTGATCTCATACTCTGCAGCAGCCAAAATACAGGTTGTTGGCTTTTCTTATCATGGTACTTGAGATTTGTCTTTGTGACGTGAAAGTGACTTCTCCATATGTGTAGAAAAAAACTATTTGCTTTGTTAATGCAAGAATTAGGCATATCTGTAAAAACATATAGACACATGATAAAATTGCTTAGAAACTCAGCTAAGAAATCCTAAAACTGTATACCTTACATGGAGAGCATTTATAAAAGTAGGTGATGCAACTGTAATGAGACTTATGCCATTGGAACTGAATTAGTGTTTTTTGATTGATCACCCTAAGGCTGGGGTCACACTTTGCAATGTAATTGCGGTGACCGCATCCAGATCCGGATGCGGTAACCGCAATTATCTTCACATACATTTTTGAGGAAAAATGTGTGTTGTAAATCGCATTGCGGTAAACGGATTGCTCCGGATGTGTAATCCTGAGCAATGCGGTTACCGTCTACTTTGTTCATCCCTGCTGCCGCAGGGATGAACAAAGTGTTAAATGTTTATTAACACATTAAATATTAATAGTAGCTGTAGGCAACATGTCTGTAGGGGGTGCCCACCTCCCCTAGAGACATGCTGTCCACATGTGCGCATGTGAGGGGTTAATGTGTCGGTTATACTATTGCCGGCTTTTCTCGGCTTTGTACAAATTTATGAATGAAGCCGCAGCTCCTGACAGTACTGGTGATACTGTACGTAATGTACGTATAGTATCAGCCGCTGTCCTTGGTCCTGTAAGCAGTTACATTAGGTGTATGGTGGTGCGCTGCCCATAGACCTAATGTAATATACGTACATTATCGTACAGTATCTCCAGTACTGTCAGGAGCCGTGGCTTCATTCATAAATTTGTACAAAGCCGAAAAAAGCCGGCAATAGTATAACTGCCGCATTAACCCCTCACATGCCCACAGGAGTGGACAGCATGTCTCTAGGGAAGGTGGGCACCCCCTAGAGACATGTTGTCCATAGCTACTATGAATATTTAATGCGTTAATAAACACTTAACACTTTGTTCATCCGTGTGGCAGCAGGGATGAACAATGTAGACGGTAACCACATTGCTCAGGATTACGCATCCAGAGTAATCCGGTTACCACATTGCGGTTTATAGAACCGCTCCGAAAACTGCAGCCTGCATGATTTTTACCGCAGGTTGCAGATTCGGAGCTGGTAACTGGATTTCATGTAGTGCAATCCGGTTACCATAATGGGCTCCTATGGGCAGCGGTTCCTGAGCCAGTTTTGAGCTTTTTGACAGCTCAAAACCGGATCAGGATTTCAAAATCCTGCCGCATGTGTGACCCCAGCCTAAGATAGAAAACTGAAGGTTCAATAGACTAAACAGATGATGTAATAGAATAGCTACTACTAACAATGCAATAATGATGATGAACTAATAAAGAAACAATTTTTCTATAAACCTGCATGTAAAAATTAATTACAACCTCTTCTGGTTCTTAGAGCCAATCAGCAAATATAAGCATTATATTCATTTTCAGCACTACAAAATCAACTGTTTTCTTCTATCCAATT
Source organism: Allobates femoralis (assembly GCA_033576535.1). Taxonomy (NCBI): domain Eukaryota; kingdom Metazoa; phylum Chordata; class Amphibia; order Anura; family Aromobatidae; genus Allobates; species Allobates femoralis. Next base: position 261,061,748 of record JARQOC010000001.1, on the reverse strand, counting down.
TGGTTATAGAACAGTGTCATCAATGTTGTTAATGGAGTATGAAGAACAATGCTGTATCAATTGCATTCCTGCTTGTAGTACTCTTGGTTGTTAAGGAACTAGTACTCTTCCATTGACGCACCACTACAAGCAGGAACCTCAAGCTAAATACATTTTGTGACTCACTCCAATTTGCTATCTCACGTCCTGGCAGTTTGGTCATTAGCTTTAGCAGCGGTGGCTAATGGATGCGCAGCAGGAAGTCATTTTTCATGGTAAATGTTTGACAAGAGAATTGAAAATAAAGCAGCAAGGAATTCATGCCCCAGAATAGATGGAAAAATCTGGAATGAAACGGCTTTTGGTGATTTTATTAAAGGTGATTCATTCATACTTTTCACGTCAGCAGATCATTACAGCGTGAGGCTGAACGACGTTGCTTGTGAAAGTGATAGACTTGAATAGAGCAAAACTAATAAATGTGTTGCTAGCGCTGATATTGCCTTGCTGTCAAGAGGAACTGTGCTATTTCAGGTGTTTTAGGAACATTAAAAGCCTTGTAAAATCATGACTTATTACAAGGAAACAGATAACCAATAGAAGTTTATTATGGAGTCACTGTGAAATGTTTTAAAGGTCAGACTTCATTGTAACGGGGACATTTGTAACGTAGATCTGACGTTTAATCTTTACACATTATGTAGGAAATCAAATATACTTTGGAGGTGAGAGAGCGGGGAGCTAATGCACACAGTGTTATTTTCCAAAGAGGTGAGTGACACTCCAAAGTGGAAAGTATGTTGCATGACTCACACTTTTTTATGTTAAAAAACAATAAAGCTTTGTGCAATTAAAAAAAAAAGAAATTAAAATTTAATGGACCAAAATCTAAAAAAGAATAATGAGTTGTAACAATGAGTAATCACTTGCAAAATGTACAGGTGCATCTCAATGAATTGGAATATCATCAAAAAGTTCATTCATTTCATTAATCCAATATATAAAGTGAAACAAATATATTATATAGAGTCATTACAGAGTGATCTATTTTAACTGGTTATTCCTGTAAATGTTGATGATTATGACTTACAGCCAATGGAGACCCTAAGGTCATTATCTCAGAAAATTAAAGTAGGGAGGATGAAGGATTACAAACTGTGCTGTTCAAACAGTTAGCGTGGCTTTATACTCTAGTGTAAGTGAACCTGCTGACCTCACCCCTGAAGCTTGGCAGACGGTATTTGACTTGTTATACTTACCTCTACTTATTATTATCTATGATTATTGGTTTTATTACCTTTGTATTTCTGTATGTTTGGGAACTTTAATAAAAAATACAGTTTAAAAAAAAAAACGCACCACTGTATTCTACGAGACATCAAAGGGTAAATATGATATCAACGCATTTCATGGCTCCCAGAAATGCCCTAAAACATGGCAATATGATATTGATTTGTCCTGACGAAGGGGCCACAGAGCCCTGAAACACTGACTAATAAATCAATATTATATTCACCCTTTGATGTCTCATAGAATATGGTAGTGCGTTTTTTTTAACCCTTCATCCTCCCTACTTTATATGCACCATGCTGGGGACTGTAGCAGTCGTGATCTGCTTTTATAGTGGTTGTGACTCTCACAACCACACAAGGTGAAGCCTCTGATACCTATTTAGGTAATATTTTATCTCTCAGAGTTGAAATAGATCACTCTGTAATGACTCTATATAATATATAATATATTCGTTTCACTTTATGTATTGAATTATTATTATTATTATTTATTTATATAGCGCCATTGGTTCCATGGCGCTTTACATGTGTAAGGGCATAACAAGGACGAGAACATAAATAACGACGAATAAATCACACAGGTACATTAGGGCAGAGATCCTGTCCATAAGGGCTCACAGTCTATAAAGGATGGGTGGGAGACAGTAGGAGGGGGAGAGATGAGATGGTGCAGCGGATTAGGTCTCAGTGTGGATTATAGGCTTGAAGGAAGAGGTGGGTCTTCAGGTTTTTCTTGAAGGTTCCCAGGGTAGGGGAGTGTCTGATGTGGTGTGGAAGAGAGTTCCAGAGTATGGCGGATGCACGAGAGAAATCTTGTATGTGGTTGTGGGAGGTGGAGATTCGGCGAGAGAAGAGAAGGAGTTCTTGAGATGAGCGCAGATTGCGTGAGGGGTGGTATCGGGAAACAAAGTCAGAGATGTATGAAGGGGACAGGTTGTGGATGGCCTTGTATGTCAGGGTTAGGGTTTTGAATTTAGATCTCTGGGAAGTAGGGACCAGTGGAGGGCTTGGCAGAGGGGGGAGATGGGGGAGTAACAGGGCAACAGGTGGATGAGTCGGGCAGCGGAATTGAGGATGGTTCGGAGGGGTGCAAGGGATGAAGCGGGGAGGCCGGTGAGCAGGAGGTTGCAGTAGTCGAGGCGGAAGATAATGAGGGCGTGGACAAGTGTTTTGGCAGTGTCATGGTCAAGGAAGGAGCGGATCCGTGAGATGTTTTTAAGCTGGAGGTGGCAGGAGGTGGCGAGGGCCTGGATGTGTGGCTTGAAGGAGAGGGCAGAGTCGAAGATTACACTGAAATAGATTAACTTTTTGTTGATATTCTCATTCATTGGGATGCACCTGTATATATTTTTCTTAAACAATCCCGGAGGGAACCTTATGCACTTCCAACACTGTAAAGAAAGCGTAAAGGGAATACTAAATCTGTAAATAGTAAAGTACAGTGTTCATAATAAGGCGTGAAGCCATTATTCACAAGTACGTGTGTAAACATTTTGTGAGATCACAAACTGTAAATGAGTGAGAAAATTGGGATTATGCCCAAAGACATTTTTGTGATTTTTTTCCTTTTTATGTTAGTAATCCTATTGTGACTTAACAGCTGTCGGACATTAACACAAATTAGGCTTAAATCCATTATCTCCCATTTTCACGCATCAGGTCGGCACCTGCACGATGATGATTCCTCGAGAGTGGAAGCTACAAAAAATACCATTAGACGTAGGTGTCATCAAATAATAACATTTACAAAAAAAAGTACTTAAGAACAATAAATTGAAGCAGTGATAAATAATAAGACTGTGACAATAGTCGCTCACAATATTGTATGTAACATGGGTAAAAGGTTGCTGGTTAGACTACTCCTAGGTTAATCCACAGATATAGGAGATTTTATTCATTTGTATTTGTAGAAGTAAAAAATATATTTGTGGGGTATTGTAGACAGTATTAACCTTAAAAGTGCGTAACCTGTGCAGCTTCAAAGGGTTCAGCAGATTCTCTCCATGACGGAGGCACCACTTTGCTGAGAAATGTAAAAGCTGCAAATTTGAGAGCTGAAGGCTCATTCCTGCCGACAGGCAAACTGATGGGTTTACCTGCTTGCTTACATGTGAGCAAGAGCCTGTATATATGTAAATCTGTAGCTGTGTGTATGTGGAAATTAAACAATAACAGGACATTTATGCGAGCCACAAGACAGATATAACACAAAAGATTTTGGAACCCAGTCCACTGTGGCTCTTTCACATTGAGTGTCCTCCCAACTGATTAATCAAATAAAAAAATTTACATTTATTACTGTATATACTCGTGTATAAGCCGACCCGTGTATAAGCCGACCCCCCTACTTTTGCCCCCAAAACCTAGGAAAACCTATTGACTCGTGTATAAGCCGAGGGTGGACCCCAGCACAGGTATACAGGCCCCCCCAGTGGTATACAGGCCTCCCCATGGGTAGTATACAGCAGCCTCTGCAGTGGTAGTATACAGCAGTCTCCCCAGTGGTAGTATACAGCAGTCTCCCCCTGTGGTAGTATACAGCAGTCTCCCCCTGTGGTAGTATACAGCAGGGTCCCCCCTGTGGTATATACAGGCCCCCCTGTGATAGTATACAGCAGCCCTCCCCCCTGTGGTATATACAGGCCCCCTGTGGTAGTATACAGCAGCCCTCCCCCCCTGTGGTATATACAGGCCCCCAGTGGTAGTATACAGCAGCCCTCCCCCCTGTGGTATATACAGGCTCCCTGTGGTAGTATACAGCAGCCCTCCCCCACGTAGTATATACAGGCACCCCTGTGGTAGTATACAGCAGCCCTCCCCCACGTAGTATATACAGGCCCCCTGTGGTAGTATACAGCAGCCCTCCCCCCTGTGGTATATACAGGCACCCCTGTGGTAGTATACAGCAGCCCTCCCCCCTGTGGTATATACAGGCCCCCTGTGGTAGTATACAGCAGCCCTCTTCCCCTGTGGTATATACAGGCCCCCCTGTGGTAGTATACAGCAGCCCTCCCCTTGTGGTATATACAGGCCCCCCTGTGGTAATATACAGCAGCCCGCCCCCCTGTGCTATATACAGGCCCCCCGTTGCTGCCGCCGCACACCTGTAAAAGAAAAGCTTTCATACTTACCCTCCTGTGACCGCGCACGCATCCCCTGCTCTTCTTCCTGCTTCTACCCGGCGTCCATCCATATGACCACGCACAAATAATGACGTCATTACAGGCGCGCGGTCACGTGGATGGACGCCGGGTAGAAGCAGGAAGGAGAGCGGGGGATGCGCGCGCGGTCACAGGAGGGTAAGTATGAAAGCTCTTCTTTTACAGGTGTGCGGCGGCAGCAACGGGGGGCCTGTATATAGCACAGGGGGCGGGCTGCTGTATACTACCACAGGGGGGGGGAGCCATCACTGACTCGTGTATAAGCCGAGGGGGGCACTTTTCAGCACAATTTTTGTGCTGAAAAACTCGGCTTATACACGAGTATATATGGGTAACTAATATTTATAGATATAGGCAGGCCAAGACTGACCCAGCAAGGGATCGGTGGATTCCCTAGTGGACCCCGGAGGCAGGACGGATTTGCACTTATTATGGAAATGGCAACTGGGCAATTACACAGGTCTCCCACACCTAAGCCGCTCATTCTCCAATGGGCTCCCTTCCAGTGTTAGCTTATAAGCATACCTCCAGTCTTAGCTAATAAGGTTATTACTCGTTTGAAGCGTTATAGGGGACACAGCATGTGTGGAAGAAGAGTCTCTGGTCAGATGAGGCAAAAGTTAAACTTTTTGGGCTAAATGCAAAATACTATGCATGACAGAAAGTGAACATTACACATCCCCTTAAAAACACCAACAACACTGACAAACATGGTGATGGCAAATCATGCTGTATGGATGCTTTTCTTCAGTAAGGACAGATTAGCTGTTTAGAGTTGATGTGAAGATGGGTGGAGCTAAATGCAGGGCAATCCCAGAGGTTGCAAAAACCTTGAGACTGGGGGGTAGGTTCACCTACCAGGAGGACAACGACCCTAAACATACTGCCAAAGCTACAATAAAATTATCTAGATCAAAACATATTCATGGGTGTGAATAGCCCAGTCAACATCCAGATACAAATCCCTTTGAGAATCTGTATCAAGACTTGAATATTGCTGTTCACAGACACCTCCATCCAATCTCACTGAGCTATAACTATATTGAAAAGAATAATGGGCAAATATGTTAGCCTCTAGATGTGCAAAGCTGGTAGACACATACCTCAAATACCTCAAAAGTCTTACACAGCAGTAATTGCGCAAAAGGTGGTCCTACAAAGTATTGACTCAGGGGGACTGAATATAAATGCATGCCACAATTTTTATATATATTTTTTTTAAATAGTTGCAGACATCGTTGTGACATCATTGGTGAGATGTCACACGTCTAGATGTCGTGGAACACCAACGATGTTGTGAGCAGGTATCGTTCGCACAACCCAGCAAATGATCCCTGCTCATTGCTGTGAACGGGCGAAGTCGTAAACGACATCGTTATCACGGTGTCACACACAACGATATACCAGGTTGGCTGATCGTTGATCGTGTGGTTTGAGAACCAAATCAAAAAATGGAGGGACCACATGCTTTCTTAATTATTTAATTTTTTACTTCCCAGAAGTCAGTCAGAGATGCATCCAGTCATCTTTCCCATTCCATTTCAGAGCTGTTTCCATCCTTGTTGTCAATTTTTTTTTGCCCCCCTGCCCTCCTAGAGGGGTCTGATGGAAAAAATGCTCATGTTCCCTATAGACTTCCATTATATTCATTACTCGAATGAAGCCCATCGAAGCATCAGACCTGCTCAATTCGTGTACCAGCATTTGAGCACTTTAGTACTCGCTCATCACTAGTGTTTATATTTATGTTGGCATTTGACAATAAGTCAGTCAAGCTTCATGTGAGATAGGATTATTGCTTATGAATGAAGTGCATAATATGTGACCCATATGTGAGATTACCGCCCAGCGCATTCTCTATGAGTGTCACTTGTGCGTCATGTGCCCATTGGCAGACCAGTGTGTCTCATTGCAGTGTATGTGTAGGATGTGTATCAGAGAATACTACTTCTTTCTCTTCCTGGATGGATCATACATTCTCAATATTTTCAAGTCATGTGTAAAATGTTTCTGCAGTGAATGCAGATTTTGCCATTAGGAAAGAAGATGACAACTGATGTCATTGCACCAATAGGATGCTTCCTCCTTCAGCGTGACTTCAAATGCAGCTAAGCTGAGATGGCAACATAGGACCTCATGGTGGATTATTGTCGGAGGGTATGTTGTTGGGACTTTTAAAAAATATCTAAATGAGAGTTGTCAGTGTTTCTATTTCTAATAAAGGAATTTTCTGTGTGTATGTGTGTGTTTATTAACTATTCACTTACCAAATTGGTAAAAGGCAGGTATCAAAAGATGCCTGACATACAAATCCAGGGCTTAATGACAAGCTGTCAATATTCAGCTGTCATTAACCCATTCTATCACCCCAATAATATTGCACCAGGGCATCGGGAAGAGCCAAGTAAATCTCCAGAAACTGTTGCTTCTAATGAATGCACCAATTTCGGGGGCAGCTGCGGGTGGGTATTCTATAGTGTACGGGGGTCAAATAACTATTGGCCCCACCACACTGAGAATACCAGCTCCCTGCTGCCTAGCTTTGCCCTGGCTGGCAGTCCGCAGCTGTTCAATTCATCTGTGCTGAGAATGAAAAATAAAGTGAACCCCTAGGCATTCTTTGGAAGAAGAAATTCCAGCAGGACGGTTCCAGTATTTTTCTTCTTTTATTAAATAATAAATAACATCCATATAATAGGCAGTACAAGTGTACAAATAGGCCAACGCGTTTCGACACACTGGTCTTAATCATGGCTCATTTTTGATGATACGGAAGTATACTTATATACACTCCCCCATGTTCATCACAGGTGTAAAAAAATCTGCCCCATAATATACAATTGGTTCAAGGTAAATTGAACAATAAAAAGCTTAATACAATCATAATAAAAAATAAAAATATATATTTTCTATTAATCTGCAGATTTTCTAGGCAATAAACTACACTTGAATTATGCATATTTCTATAGGGCTGCTGTGGAATTTATATTGAAATGTTTCATTACAAAGACTTACTTTCAACGTTGTAAATAGAAGTACAAACTCCCTGACCACCCCTCTCTCACTAGCCTTAGGTGCTATTGTTCTCTGTTAGCAGGTTCCTGCTCGCCCATTCAAAAGGAGGTTTTTGACTTAAAAGTGAGGCAGACACTGAGTGTAGGTTCCCAGTAAAAATACTCGCCTCAATGTGGCTTCTGGATAAATATATACATGAACATCATATATATATCTATATATATACATATATATAGTGACATAGCGATCACAGGGCGGGTCGAGGTACACGTACACTCGCTTGGCAGCGATAATTAAACATATAGCCACACTTTTCCAAACAATATGTCCATTTACGGTTTATTGCACCACCATAAACCACTCCAGAAACAAAAGAATGAGCCTTTCTTCGTCTTACTGGAACATAACGTATGGTATAAAGTCTGCTTCCCCTGTGGTTATGTTCACACAGTTCATTAACTGACACGCATCAGTGCACACAATTCCACATGCTCTGGGTTACCTGATAATAGATTTGCAGGCTTCACAAAATGGCTTTACATGGGTTCTGTCTTTAGTCAAGAATCTCATTGTCTTCCTGGACTTTCAGGAGCATAAGCCAGCTCCAGATTTGCACATGGCTCACCATGAGTTGCAAACAGGACCTTTGCTGACATCAGAGATCATGTGACCAGGAGGGAGTCACCTTATGTCAAGTGTGACACACCCATAGGGAGGTATGTGGCCAGCCAAAACACACCCACAGCAGACATTTTGGCAATGCTTCTAGCCACAGCATCACGATATATAAATATATATCCTTAGCAAGTCCATTTTATCATATATTCATTATTGCATAACTTAGCATTCAGAGTACAGCTGTCCTTTTTTATTTCAAATAAATCAATTTACAAAGGCAATTGAGAATGTTGCAGTAGTTAAGCATACTGCTTCATCTCAATGTTTGTCTTGAAATCTGTTAAAATATACATCGTTCTGAAATGTTTAATCAAGGAAGTTGACTACTCCTTCATCTAGAATTGTACCATTATGCTTATGGTTAATTACCGGGCTGAGGAAATGTGATAACAATGTTAAAAACCTTAGGGAACGGTGGTAATGATTTAATACTTCATTTAATAACTGGAATGGGGAATGAATATTTCACTTCAACAAAATTTGGTACATTATTTTTCAGTGACTAAAAAGCAATAAACAAAAGTTGAAAGCTGAAAAATTGCAGCCACTCAGAACAAATGCAAATGATGGTGTAATGCTTCTATTGCAATGCTGTTACTCCCTGAACACAAACAAATCTATGATTTAGTGAAGTTGGCAGTACTGAACGTTAACATAAATCTACTAAACGTAATATGGCTGCCATTTCATACATTTATTTTTAAAATATTTTAATAGGATAGAATAAACACCTCAATTGGGTTCTCCAGAAATGTAATAAAATGACCCCCATCAAATAATTCAAATTGCAGCCCATTGCAACGCTCAACAGAGTGAGCTTCCAGGAGTTGACCCAGTGGACCGCGGCACCAATCTGGCACGGATGGTATGGCAGGAAGGCAGGATGAAGCTAATAGAAATAAAAAGGCAGCAGGCTGGTACAGACAGGTTCTTGTGGATGTAGCGGGAGTAGGAATCAGACACAGGTTAGGTAAGGCATGGATCTAAATAACAGCAAAGGTAATGGGGATCTGACAACTTGAAACATCTAGTAGTTTACAGGTGGCTTTCCAGAATCAGGACGTCAACTGGACACCTCTATCTGACACAATGTGGAGTGGCAGACTATGCAGGTGGAAGATGTGCTAGACAAAGTGCTCAGCTCAAGCGTAGAGATAAGATCGGACAGTGGAATGAAGTGGGCCATTTTCTAGAATGTGTCAACTACTACCCAGATCACAGAGCAACCTGAGGACACTGGCAGGCAGGGGCTTAACTACAAAAGGTGTAGGGGTTGTAATTGCAGCCAGTCCCTGAAGATTAGGGTCTCCAAATGTTCCTTTGGTCTATAGAAAATGACTAATGCTATTAAAGATTTGCAACAATTGGGGGTCCCATTGGAGCTTTTGCATCAGGGCCCAGGAGCTTCAAGTCACTGCTTGCAGGTCTGTGATAAACTCCATCGAGATGTGTGTTGCCAAGGGGCAAACGGTACTGATAAGGAAGTAGATGGCCAGTAAGAAGCTTCTTAGGGGTTTTTGTTGCGGGCACAGGAAGAACAAGCTGAATCAAAGTCCACCACATATTTGCACAAGGTAGGTCACTAGTAGTGCCAAGAGATGAAAAGAGTAGTATTATTTTGTCCAGCATGGTCAGTCAGCTTAGAGGAATGACCTTACTGCAACACATGCCTCCTAACCGTCTTTGCAATTAAAATTTTACTGGGAGGCATCAGAGACAACATCACCAGAGCTACAGTGTATGTACTGAGGCTCCTCCTCCTGGTCAACCAACTAAAAGGACCTGGAGAGTGCATCGGCCTTGACATGTTTATGGCCTGCCAGAAATGAATGAAGTTAAATAGGGTGAAGAACAGCGACCATTGGGCTGGGTGCGGATTCAGCCTCTGGGCTGTAAGTAGGTTAGGCTCTTGGAGTCTGTGTAGATGATAATGGGATGCACTGCATTTCTAAGAGGTATATAAATATATAACTAACTATGATTAACTATGATTAACTATGATATAACTAACTGATTTAGTGCCATCTTGATGGCCATCAATTCTTGGTATAATCTTGGTATCCAACAGAGTAGTTGCATTCACATGCAGAGAAGGCCTTGGAAAAGTAGTTGCAGGTCATCATCCAACCAGCAGAAGACTTTTGAGTGAGAACCACACCAGCCCCAGAGGAAGCAGTATCTTCAACGCTGGCAGCCCTTGCACCTCCTCTATCATTCTTCTGCTCACTGGACCCCAAGGGCAGTGCTCAGAGGTGTAGCTAAATGGGCTGATGGGTGCCTGGGGAATATACCCCAGATGCGGGAGGCAGAGGGGATGCCATCAGGCTTCTTTATTCAGCGGTCCATGATGTTTCCTGGTGGCTACATTTTGCTGTACCCCCTGTAGTGGAGTTGCATGTTCTTTGAGCTGCTATTCATCAGGGAAGTCTGCTCTTTTTGTAACTTCCCTCCTCTTGTACCACTTCTCCACTCAGTCCATGGATTTATATTAACAGATGTGATGAGCAAGTAGTGATATACTTGGCTTTGGGAGATTCATAGCAAGTAGTTTTTAATGCTCGAGTATTCGTCCAAATAGCGAGTCCAATGTAAGCCCACACACATCCGCCCATAAAACAAGCATTTCCGGGAGAGGCATTTTTTGAGTTTTCACTGCATACAACACCTTGCGGTATCCCCGAGTGAGAGCCTAACATTCAAGCCGCTCTTAGGCTACCTTCACATTTGCGTTCCCCTCCGCAGCTTTCTGCGGAGGGTATCCGCAATGTCACCACAGTACCGCAAGCCCCTATCTTTATAATGGGAGTGCCCGGTGCTGCGCTTGACTGCACCTGACCGTGCGCACCCATTCAGTGTAACATGTTGCATTTCTGGTGCGGACGAGACTGGGTGATTTGTGCGCAGGCATCCGCCTGCGCACAGATCACATATGGCAGTGAATGGGTGCACACGGTCATGCGCAGTCAAGCGCAGCACAGTGCGCTCCCATTATAAAGATAGGGGCTTGCGGTGCTGCAGTCACATTGCGGATCCCCTCCGCAGAATGTTGCGGAGGGGAACGCAAATGTGAAGGTAGCCTTAGTGGGGTGCCGACTCCCTTAAGTACTGAAGGGAGCTGACAATTTGTGTCAATTCGCTCAAGATTGACACATCACTCACGAGCACCAACGTTACTCGCCGAGTAATGAGTATTGCGAATAATGTACTATCTATATGATTAGCGAATAGTAATGAGCATATTCGCTCATCACTAGTCAATATGTATGGTAAACCTTCTATCAGTTATAATTGGGACGATATAAATATGTATTTTTTGAGTAAACGATCAACACTTCCAGTCTTCGTTACTATTGTTATATGATATTTTTACATTAATGTTCATATTTTAACTACCACATTATATGCACACCAATGTAGATAGTAATTTAGATCCCCAGAATAGCTTTATAACAAAACTGAATGAGATGTGTGACCTTAGACAACGAGTGCTGATATAAATACAACAAAATAAAGCCTCTATGGGAACTAGACTCATTATGTCATACACTGAGAACATTGATAACAAGTTTTGATGTGTTTTTTATGTTTTTCATGTACACTTGAGGTCATTTTCTACATTAATTTTGATAGTTCTGTTAATTTATTTTTGCTAACATTTTTTGTAGAACACATTTAACATGCATTTTCAAACCAACATTTCTGTATTAATATACGGTAATATACAGTCATATGAAAAAGTTTGGGCACCACTCTTAATCTTACTCATTTTTTTTTTGTTTAAAATTGTTTTTAGCAACAGCTATTTGAGTGTGATAAATGTAATAACTGATGGACACAGTAATATTTCAGGATTGAAATGAGGTTTATTGTACTAACCAAGAATGTGAAATATGCATTAGTTCAAAATTTGACAGGTGCCAAAGTATGGGCACCCTTCTGATTTTCATGGTTTGAATACTCCTAACTACTTTTTACTGACTTACTGAAGCACTAAATTGGTTTGGTAACCTCATTGAGTTTTGTACTTCATAGCCCAGTGTATCCAATCATGGGAAAAGCTATTTCAGGTGTCCACTTGCAAGTTGTTCTCCTAGTTGCATCTTCTCTGAGGAGCGGCATCATGGGATCCTCAAAACAGCTGTCAAATGATCTGAAAAAAAAAGATTGTTCAACATAGTTGTTCAGGGTAAGGATACAAAAAGTTGTCTCAGAGATTTAACCTGTCAGTTTCCACTGTGAGGAACATAGTAAGGAAATGGAAGACCACAGGGACAGTTCTTGTAAAGGCCAGAAGTGGCAGGCCAATAAAAATATCAGAAAGGCAGAGAAGAAGAATGGTGAGAACAGTCAAGAACAATCCACAGACCACCTACAAAGACCTGCAGCATCATCTTGCTGCTGTTGGTGTCACTGTGCATCGGTCAACGATACAGCGCACACTGCACAAGGAGAAGCTGTATGGGAGAGTGCTGCGAAAGAAGCTGTTTCTGCATGCATGCCACAAACAGCACATTTGGACAAACCGGTTTCATTTTTGAAGAAGGTCCTGTGGACTGATGAAACAAAGATTGAGTTGTTTGGTCATACAAGGCGTTATGCATGGCGCCACAAAAACACAGCATTCCAAGAAAAACACTTGCTACCCACTGTCAAATTTGGGGGAGGGTCCATCATGCTTTGGGGCTGTGTGGCAAATGACGGCACCGAGAATCTTGTTAAAGTTGAGGGTCGCATGGATTCCACTCAGTATCAGCAGATTCTTGAGAATAATGTTCAAGAATCAGTGTCAAATTTGAAGTTACGCCTGGGATGGATCTTTCAGCAAGACAATGATACAAATCTACTCAGGCATTCATGCAGAGGAACAATTACAATGTTCTGGAATGGCCATCCCAGTCCCCAGACCTGAATATCATTGAACATCTGTGGGATGTTTTGAAGCGGGCTGTCTATGCTCTGCGACCATCAAACTTAACTGCACTGGAATTGTATTGTAAAGAGGCATGGTCAAAAATCCCTTCATCCAGGATCCAGGAACTCATTAATAGCTACAGGAAGCGACTAGAGACTATTATTTTTGCAAAAGGTGGATCTACTAAATATTAATGTCACTTTTCTGTTGAGGTGCCCATACTTTTGCACCTGTCAAATTTTGAAATAATGCATATTTCACATTTTCGGTTAGTACAATAAACCTCATTTCAATCCTGAAATATTACTGTGTCCAACAGTTATTACATATATCACACTGAAATAGCTGTTGCAAAAAAACAATTTTAATATAGTAGAATTCAGATGAACGTATATCTTTACATTAAACTCTTGTACATAAGGCATTTGTGATTTTATCTTTCTGGTTGGTTGTTGACCAATATATGGTACTTGTTAACCCAAACGCAAAAGTACTACTCTGGCGGTTTTCACTACTAGAGTGGTATAACTATATGTTCTTTGCCCTTATAAAAATACTTTACAGCGGCCATGTTCTGCTGTTTCCAGCATCACTCCTGTCTCATTCTGCCAACTTGTGACTGCAGGTTCTAAGTGACAAGAAGTCAGAGCTAATGATCACAAGTTCTCAATGGTAGTTTATAAAAGCCTGTGGTATTCACACGCAGGTGTGGGATTGGAGATGTGGACCCAGGACACCACCGACATGGAGGCTGACCCATAGGTAGGAACAGGCTGGAGATGCATGTAGATTAAAGCAAAGTCTTTAATGAGCTAAACTCGCCAATACAGTCCGGTCAGTGCACACAACTATGTTACAGTCAATGAGGGGAAGGCATGAAGCTCAAAGCAGCAAGGCAAATGCACGGTGGTGCAGGAGTAGTGGAACCCTGGCCGATGGGATAGGCAGACCGGACGTGATAAACCTCAGGACTGGCAAGTGCAGGTATAGCAAGCTTTGGATCAATGTGGCAGGTGCACCACAGTTAGGACAGGTAGCGTACAGGTGAGTAGGTACTCTGGCAGATGTAGCAGGTTATAGGTGAGACAAGGAGTATAGGTAAGAAGGTATTACCAAGGACAAGATCATAGGCAGGGAGCAGGAAAGGAACCTGAGGGAAAGCAATGCAACTAGTGACAGGCAATGTTGCTCAGGCACCTCCCTTAAGGGGAAGGTGCCTTAAATAAAGGTAGTCACACATTGATAGGCTGAAGGTGTTATTAATGTGATATTAACTGGCCCTTTACTATACTGGCCCTTTAAGAGGAGTGAGGGGGTGGTGCGCATGACCTAAGCGCACTCCTGGATGTTCACCAGGAAGTATGCAGACCTCTAGAGGAGAAGGAGGTGGACAGAGTGCAGGAAGGCAGCGTGGAATCGCTGGCAGGGTAAGTAGACATTGCAGGAGCACGAGGTCAAGCAAAAAGAGCAGGACCATGTGATGGGCACCGGTTTCTATCTATCTCTCGCTCTCTCTCCAGACGCATGATACAAGAAATTCCTATTCCAATTGTCATTTCTAAAAGAAATCGCAGGATGGATCAGGACGTAAAAATATGCAAAATTGATACAAATGCAGTGTTTTTTTGCCTGATTAAGCAAAACTTTGCTGCGATGGCATGCGTTCTTACATGTGTCAGCAGATGCGGTGGCATGCGTTTTCACCCTGATCAGGATGCAATGCATGTGTGAAATCAGACTTACTGATACCATTCTAGCAGTAAAATAAATAAAAATGTTGAAGTGGTGCTTTAAATGACAATAAAGCAGGGGCATAGCCTTAGGGAGGACAGTGGCATCAGTCACATACTGTATCTATCATGGTGCCTGGGAGATCCAAGGTCCCTCTGCAACGTGAGGAATCAGAATTATAAATGGTAGATGGAAAGTTGTGTCTCTCTTGCTCCAGGAACTTTGTTATACTTGAAAACTCTATTTAAAATGTTTTTAGAACATTTCTAATTGAGACTACATTGTTAAACAGATCGCAGGGGGTAAACTGGCCCATCAGACACATCCACATTTCAACATTATAGAATGTTCTTAAGGTATAATAATTTATTCATGCAGATTAGTATGATACTAAAATGACAGCGAAAACCAAAGTCATAGAAGTTATAAGTAAACACAGCTGTCTAGTGGAAGGTAGACATCAGGAAGGGAAGCAGACTGGAAAGATAAGTGTTTTCAAATATAAAGTAGACTTATGAAAATGTAAGTGGAAATCTGTCAAAGCTCAGCAACAGCATAGCAAATTTGAGATAGAGCTGGTAACCTGGAGGCAAATGTTACATACTGTATAGCATATGATGTGGAACCAAATTTCCAGGAATTGAAACCATATATTATAGAAGGTCAAGTAGCCCAAGGCACATTATATTTACGCAGCTTTTGTGTGACACAAAAGTAAATATCCTGTCCTTATCTATCTCCATAAAACAATCTACGGCATCAACTTGCAATCACACTTTGCAGGCAGAGACTGGAAAAATATTTAATTTACTTGTTGTGTTATTTGTCTTGAACAATTTGAAAATCACAGATGAAAATAGTGACAAAATATATTTTGAGCAATTAATAAATGGCAATACAATCAAATTGCTAGCTAATAGTGTTAAGTAAAATATTAATCTATAATGATGCTCTTCTTCTAGATGTAATATTTTGTGGTTTTCAAAGTTCTTCTTTGTGAACTTCAAGTAGTGACGGGTTATCGGCTATGCGCTAACTCATTGATTATGGCTTCAAGTAAGATGTCTACACAGAAATCTAAGTTTAACCCTTCTTTGGGATGTATATTAAAACACTTTACTGTTTGACAAATACCACAGAGTTGTGTTACTATGTGGTTAATAGAATTTACTGCAAACTAAGAGTTGACAAAGAATTAAGATTAAAATTAAAATAGAAGTTTAAAAAATTCAATAAAAATTATAATAAAAACAGACTATATTGAGGCCACTTCTGTAAAAACATCCCAGAGAAAGGTTAAACTTAGATTTCTGTGCAGACATCTTACTTGAAGCCATGATCAACGAGTTTGCGTATAGCTTATAACCCATCACTAATTGAATATACCCAAACAGGGTGAACCACACGCGGTGTCACCCAAGGTCTATTGCAGCAACTGAAAGGTGTATTCTAGCTCCGGTGTGTACCCCAAACACATAGACTAGTTCTTTGTGAACTTGATGAAAGAATATTATGGTCTACTACTCTCTTACACGCCTTTTTTGATCAAAAATAGCATCACAACATAGAGAAAAACATTTTCAACATTTCCTTAAAAAAACATTTTGTAACAACGTGTCCCTTCCTGACTGTGTCCATGTACTACTTCTACCGTAGTGGGAGATTCTGTCTTTGCTCTTCTCAGCATGGGACTCATCCAATCCATAAATTGGTAGACAAAATGCAGCCAGGTGCTTCTGGAAATTCTCAATATAGCCACATGTTCAAAGTGGGTGTAAACCCTACCCCCATTTATGGGCTGATCCCAGAACACAAAGCAATAGACCTATTATGTTTTGGATCAGTCAGTTGTGTTCTGAGGTGCAAGGGGCTGGGATCTTACACCGAGGCAAGATCTTGGTGCCCGTGTGTGGATGGTTAGAAGCTGCTACGTGTGATTGTGTTGTGTCCCTCATCTGTTGGATCCATTGAACTCTTCCAAGGATTATTTGTACATTTTCTGTGGTGTTGGATTACCAGGTGGCACCCCTGGAACTTTGAAGACTCATTGTGAACTCATTGTGAACTTATTGTGAACTCAATATGCATGTCTGATGTTCTACACTCCCTGGCTCAATAAAACTTATTTGATTGTTCCTCGGCCTGGTGTTCCTTCCTGCTCTGTCGCACACCCCATCACACATTTCCCTTGAATAGAAATCTCAAAACAGACTATCGGAGAGTGGTATTCCAGAATGTTGAGGGGGAAACTGAGGGCACCACAATGATGTAGGGAGGTGGGATCTGCTCCAACACATCTAAGTAATAAGTTGCAAGGAAGAAAAAGAAATGTGTAATTAACGGGCGATCGCCACTATATAACAAATCAATATTCTTTATTGTTTAATTAATCAATACAACAAGTCACTGCAAACATTGTGTATGAAACATAAAAACATTTAAAAAGGCTCAAGACCTGCATTCCCAAAGAGGGAGAGGCCTAGTCCCCTTGCCCATGTGCCACAGAAAACAATTAGTAGACAGAAATAGATATCATAGAAATTCACCTATTATCACAGAGTTTATTTACCTGCAGAAAGAGGGCTGCTTCACATGTTAGATTTTAAGTATGACCTGGTAATAAACCATAAATATAGTACAATCACTGCGGTGCAAACTGCCAATCCTAGTAAGGTGATAAGCACTTTCCAGGAAATCACAGTCAATACATATAACTCAGTCACCACTAGGGGGGGTTTCTGTATGTAAAAATCAGTAACCACTCAGGGGGGTAATGTACTTGTGAAATCACTTATAGGGAAAGTATATAAACTTCACCATGCCAGTGTCCAGGTATGGGTGTCGGCAGTAGGTCACAAATGTGCTATAAACATCAATCTGCTAAGAAACAAACATTGGTGCATGGGGATAATAGTAATCGATCCTGTTTAGAGAAATGATTCCTCCTTAGAGGGCATAGTTACCTGTCATGCTGTACACTCCGGGTTAGGGGACCCTCTGTACCCCACGCATAGCGTCACAGGAGTGACTTTGTCAGGGGAGACCCCCTGTCTTCTAATTGTTTTCTGTGGCACATGGGCAAGGGGACTACGCCTCCCCCTCTTTTGTATGCAGGTCTTGAGCCTTTTTAAATGTTTTTGTTTCATGCACAATGTTTGAAGTGGCTTGTTGTATTGATTATGTAAATAATAAAGAATATTGATTCGTTATATAGTGGTAATCGCCCATTAATTACACATTTCTTTTTCTTCCTTGCAACGTATTCCAGAATGTTGTAATAGGTAAGTAAAAGTCCACCTCAATGCTCTAGGTTGGGTACTTAAAGCATAACCGCTATTTAAATTTTTATTTAATAATAATGTAGAGCAAGTGATTTGAATAAACTTTCAAATATACTTCATTAGAAAATTCTGGTTGGTTACCATTCATAAACCTTTCACAAAGTTTCCCTGCTGCACTGTGTGTGAAGCAGACATATGTTTATTATCAGTTATTTCTGTTTTCAGTGAATAGGGGCATGTAATCATATATGGGAAAGGGGGTGTGGCCAACACTCCTGATTGCAGCTGGTGAGGAAACAATGTATCAGATTACAGCACAGAGCTAAGCAATGTTATGATGTTAACTCCTCTTTACAAGCTTCTCTGTTTTGTCATCTGGCTCCACACAGCTCAGTCAAAATCTCTGTTACCTCCTTTTCTGCTGGCTTCCCACACAGCTCACTATCAGGCTGCTCTCAAATACTGTGGAAATTACATACACAGTGCTGGTAGACTCTGGCCACGGCCACACCCACACAGCCATAAAATGCAGCTTTAAAAGAGCACAAAAAAAAGTTTGAAAATAAGTGAGAAAAAAAGCATTATCTTAGCTGCAATGTGACCCATCACTAACAACCAGTGCATTATTGTTTTGTTTTTTTTCAATGAAATGACATTTACACTTTAAGTATTTTATTGGTGATACAATTTACATATTCTAGCCATTTACACCACTATAATAGATTTGAAACAATGCACAATCAAGATGTCATTTGTCAATTTTTAATGCAATATGTCTGCCTTATCGCTTAAAATAATGCTCAAAGTCTACCCTTCAATTGTATCTTCATTGATTTGCCTAAAATCTATTGTAAAAGCCACAGATAGTGTGTAGTGTCAGAACAAATGTTATGTTCATTGATATATATATATACTGTATATATATATATATATATATATATATATAAAGATGGTTAAACAGGGCAATATCACAATTGTTAGATAAGTAATGATAAAATACAGACCACATATATCACTACTTTGAAAGGTTGAATTGAGTACATTGTACAAACTAAGGAATTTAGTTTTGTTCCAAGCAGTAGAAAGTAACTGCAGGAGAATGATCAGACTCCAGACAAGGAAAAAAACAAGAAGTTAAAGCAAGTGGAAATACCATGGTAAGGGCTTTCATTTACTTACCACACCCAACCTTCATTTCACCTACGGCTTTGTCTAGGGTGGTTGGAGAATTACATTAGCAGTTATTAAAATTAAATCAATTATCTCTTGAGTTTAGCAAAAACCAAATAATAACCAATTATAAAAAAAACAACTGTAATGCACTGTAATGACTATTTTCCAGCAGACGTATGGTTAACAAAACAACACTTATACTGTAACGAAGCTTAGTGGATTTACAGCAGCAAAGGCTAATATGATCAATTTTATATAAAAACATAAAAATACAAAGTATCTGTATATTTCTTTATCAATAAATATATTTTGTTTTCTATGTATCATGCACATAAAATGGAAAAATACATAACCCCCTTCTATAGATCTCTGGAGAGAAAAGGACCGTTAACAATCCCTTTTTCGAGGAACTGCATTCCTCTAGACAAAGACTATTGGATGTTGGGAGTAATTGGATAACATATTATAAAAAACAGGGAACTCTCCCAGCTGTTGATGACTAGAGATGAGCGGTGTTCGACTCGAATTGTTCGCCAATCTCAAATTCGAGTTGTTTTTGGCGGTGTTCGAGTCATTCGCCGAATTCAAACAATTTGGTTCAAATTCGGCAGTTCTAGAAGCTGTTCGAGTTTGTTTCGAAAATGCGGCAGATGCGGTCAGAAAACCACATCTGCCGCATTTTCAGCCAAAATAAACAGCTATTAAGTAAAATAAAGTGTTAAAATTTTTTTTAGATATATATAATCAAAAATAATAGCAGCACACTGGTTAAGTCAATGCATGCTAACACTGATGTTTATAAATGTTACTAGTAAAAAGGCCCGATGCAATTGCATCGGGAGCGGGGTGAAATGAATTGTGTGTATACAGGTGGCTCTGTGGGTAGCAGAGTATACAGGCGGCTCTGTGGGTAGCAGAGTATAAAGGCGGCTCTGTGGGTAGCAGAATATGGAGGCGGCTCTGTGGGTAGCAGAGTATCGAGGCGGCTCTGTGGGTAGCAGAGTATGGAGGCGGCTCTGTGGGTAGCAGAGTATCGAGGCGGCTCTGTGGGTAGCAGAGTATAGAGGCGGCTGTGTGGTGGAGGGGTGAGGAGAGATGCGGCTCTGTGGTGGAGTGGTGAGGAGAGATGCGGCTCTGTGGTGGAGGGGTGAGGAGAGAAGCGGCTTAGTGGTGGAGGGGTGAGGAGAGAAGCTCACAGTATATACATACATGAAACATTGTATAGACACACAGAATGCAGAGATTACACACAGTATACACACATTACACAGAGTGTAGAGACATTAGACACAGAGTGTAGAGACATTACACACAGAGTGGACAGAGACACATGACAAACAGAGCTGACAGATACACATGACACACAGAGGACAGAGACACATGACACACAGAGCGGACAGAGACACATTAGACACAGAGTTGACAGAGACACATTAGACACAGAGTGGACAGAGACACATGACACACAGAGCGGACAGAGACACATGACACACAGAGCGGACAGAGACACATGACACACAGAGCGGACAGAGACACATGACACACAGAGCGGACAGAGACACATGACACACAGAGCGGACAGAGAGACATGACACACAGAGCGGACAGAGAGACATGACACACAGAGTGGACAGAGACACATGAGGGACAGAGTGGACAGAGACACAAGAGGGACAGAGTGGACAGAGACACATGAGGGACAGAGTGGACAGAGACACATGAGGGACAGAGTGGACAGAGACACATGAGGGACAGAGTGGACAGAGACACATGAGGGACAGAGTGGACAGAGACACATGAGGGACAGAGTGGACAGAGACACATGAGGGACAGAGTGGACAGAGACACATGAGGGACAGAGTGGACAGAGACACATGAGGGACAGAGTGGACAGAGACACATAAGGGACAGAGTGGACAGAGACACGAGGGACAGAGTGGACAGAGACATGAGGGACAGAGTGGACAGAGACATGAGGGACAGAGTGGACAGAGACACATGAGGGACAGAGTGGACAGAGACACATGAGGGACAGAGTGGACAGAGACACATGAGGGACAGAGTGGACAGAGACACATGAGGGACACAGTGGACAGAGACATATGAGGGACAGAGTGGACAGAGACACATGAGGGACAGAGTGGACAGAGACACACATTGTATACATACATTGGTGCAGACGGGCGGTGACGTCATTAATGCAGTGCGCGGTTGTGGGCGGGCTGGGGTCGCACTGTGTGGTGTGTAGTGGGAGGTGGGCAGTAATTGCGGGTGGCGCCGCGTGTGCGCGAAGCCGCGGTCGGCGCTAGGCGAGAATTGCGGGGGAGCGGGAGGATGTGGCGGGGAAGCAGCGGGGAGCGGGAGGATGTGGCAGGTCAGCGGGTGAGCGGCGGGCGGGTGTGTGGCGCCAGGATTTGTGCACTTCTGGCAGTGTTGGCAGCTCGCGATAGCGGCACAGTGGCCGGAAGTGCAAAACTGGCGATTATGTATATAGATATTGGTGTTATTTTTGAGAAAAAATAAAAACTAAAAATTTTTTTCAAAAAAACTCAGATGTAAAATTTTTTTTAGTTTTTTTTCCGTTTTTTATGGTTCTTTGCGCATGCATTGGCCAATGGATGCCAGCCCTTCAACCATGTCTCGGTGACCATAACTCTGAAGGGTCCCTATCTACACTAAAAGCCTCTCTCGTACCCTAGGGGTCTCTGTTTCAGTGGGCGGTAGCCCAGGTGCTTAAAAAAAGCTTAAAGGAAGGGCTGTCTGTTTTTTTCACAGCTGGCTCTGCTGCTGGACTTACCCTCCTGCCTCCCTACCACTGGGTGCTACTGAAGAGGTATGTCTCCTACTACCGCCCACTGAAACAGAGACCCCTAGGGTACAAGAGAGGCTTTTAGTGTAGATAGGGACCCTTCAGAGTTATGGTCACCGAGACATGGTTGAAGGGCTGGCATCCATTGGCCAATGCATGCGCAAAGAACCATAAAAAACGGAAAAAAACTAAAAAAAATTTCATATCTCAGTTTTCTTGAAAAAACTGTTTAGTTTTTATTTATTTTTCAAAAATAACACCAATATCTACTTATATAATCGGGAGTTTGGGATTCGGGCGTTGTAGCCGAATCCCAAAATCCTTTGCGACACTGTGACCGAGCGATGGCGCGCATGTGCCATCGCGAGCCGCAGATCCTGCCCGCAAACGCTATCATCCTGCCGCCGCACAACACAGACCCCCACCAATGCCCGTTACACACCCCGCCCGCCGCTCTCCCGCTCCCTCACCCCATGCCCCGCTCCCCCGCCGCCAGGGCTACACCGTCCATTGGACAGTGCGAGCCCTCGGGCACAAGCGCCAGCAGCCAGGGGGAGCGGCAGTAGAAAAGCGACCGCCGCCACTATCACCCGACGCCTTCCTCAATGACGTGGACCACCGCAGGCCCGGACTGACAGGCGGGAGGAGCGGGACTTTTCCCGATGGGCCTGCCAGTGGCGGGGTGTGGGGGCCGCCCCTTCCTCCCGCCGCAGGCCTGGCTGCTTTTAAATGATTTTGCGGTCGCCGCCGCCGTCGCCCGCCTGCATAGCGGGGGTCTGAGGAGCGGCGCCGGCCGGCAAGTTGCGTCAGCATTATAAGTCATGAGAGAGAGACTCACTTGTTGGT
This sequence comes from Allobates femoralis, assembly GCA_033576535.1. Lineage (NCBI taxonomy): Eukaryota > Metazoa > Chordata > Amphibia > Anura > Aromobatidae > Allobates > Allobates femoralis. Next base: position 261,038,871 of record JARQOC010000001.1, on the reverse strand, counting down.
GCACAGACTCTGCACACCAATCAGCGAGCGGCTCATACTTCTATTGGAGCGGGCTGTGCTGTGCCGTGCTGTGCCGAAATCACGACAGCACGTTCTTTGTGGGCGGAGAGAGCACACATTCTGCTCTCCCGCCAACGAAATGGAAACGCACCGGCCACCCCGACCCCAGCCATTACCGGTGGTCCCTGTGCAGGCAGCCAGTGGAGCTGGCCTGAAGACAGCGTACAGTCTCCTCCTCACTCTTCCTGTGTGTGGCCTGTCAGCTGCGGACCTGGGGCAGTGCGAGACGGCAAGCCAAAGCTGAGGAAAGCAAGGCAAGGTACTTTCACCATCAGCTGAGGCACATGCCTCTATGCCTGTGGCTGGGGCTGTGCCTCTGTGCCTGGGGCTGTGCCTCTGTGCCTGGGGCTGTGCCTCTGTGCCTGGGGCTGGGGCTGTGCCTCTGTGCCTGGGGCTGGGGCTGTGCCTCTGTGCCTTGGGCTGTGCCTCTGTGCCTGGGGCTGTGCCTCTGGGGCTGGGGCTGTGCCTCTGGGGCTGGGGCTGTGCCTCTGGGGCTGGGGCTGTGCCTCTGTGCCTGGGGCTGTGAGTCTGTGCCTGGGGCTGTGCCTCTGTGCCTGGGGCTGTGCCTCTGGGGCTGGGGCTGTGCCTCTGTGCCTCTGTGCCTGGGGCTGTGCCTCTGTGCCTGGGGCTGTGCCTCTGTGCCTGGGGCTGTGCCGCTGTGCCTGGGGCTGTGCCGCTGTGCCTGGGGCTGTGCCGCTGTGCCTGGGGCTGTGCCGCTGTGCCTGGGGCTGGGGCTGTGCCTCTGTGCCTGGGGCTGGGGCTCTGTTCCTGGGGCTGTGCCGCTGTGCCTGGGGCTTTGCCGCTGTGCCTCTGTGCCTGGGGCTGTGCCTCTGTGCCTCTGTGCCTGGAGCTGTGCCTCTGTGCCTGGGGCTGTGCCTCTGTGAGGCTGTGCCTGGGGCTGTGCCTCTGTGCCTGGGGCTGTGCCTCTGTGCCTGGGGCTGTGCCTCTGTGCCTCTGTGCCTGGGGCTGTGCCTCTGTGCCTGGGGCTGTGCCTCTGTGCCTCTGTGCCTGGGGCTGTGCCTCTGTGCCTGGGGCTGTGCCTCTGTGCCTGGGGCTGTGCCGCTGTGCCTGGGGCTGTGCCGCTGTGCCTCTGTGCCTGGGGCTGTGCCTCTGTGCCTGGGGCAGTGCCTCTGTGGGGCTGTGCCTGGGGCTGTGCCTCTGTGCCTGGGGCTTTGCCTCTGTGCCTCTGTGCCTGGGGCTGTGCCTCTGTGCCTGGGGCTGGGGCTGTGCCTCTGTGCCTGGGGCTGGGGCTGTGCCTCTGGGCCTGGGGCTGTGCCTCTGTGCCTGGGGCTGTGCCTCTGTGGGGCTGTGCCTGGGGCTGTGCCTCTGTGTCTGGGGCTGTGCCTCTGTGCCTGGGGCTGTGCCTCGGGCTGCGCCTCTGTGCCTGGGGCTGTGCCTCTGTGCCTGGGGCTGTGCCTCTGTGCCTGTGCCTGGGGCTGTGCCTCTGTGCCTGGGGCTGTGCCTCTGTGCCTCTGTGCCTGGGGCTGTGCCTCTGTGCCTCTGTGCCTGGGGCTGTGCCTCTGTGCCTGGGGCTGTGCCTCTGTGCCTGGGGCTGGGGTGTGCCTTTGTGCCTGGGGCTGTGCCTCTGTGCCTGGGGCTGTGCCTCTGTGCCTGGGGCTGGGGTGTGCCTCTGTGCCTGGGGCTGTGCCTCTGTACCTGGGGCTGTGCCTCTGTGCCTGGGGCTGTGCCTCTGTGCCTCTGGGGCTGGGGCTGTGCCTCTGTGCCTCTGGGGCTGGGCCTCTGTGCGCCTGGGGCTGTGCCTCTGTGCGACTGGGGCTGGGGCTGTGCCTCAGTGCGCCTGCGGCTGTGTGGCTGCGGCTGTGTGGCTGCGGCTGTGTGGCTGTGGCAGTGTGTGTGTGTGTTTGTGTGTGTGTGTGGCTACGGCTGCTTGGCTGTGTGTGCCTGGGACTGTGTGGCTGGCTGTGGCTGTGTGTGGGGCTGGCTGTGTGTGGCTGACTATTTGCCTGTGTGGTGTGTGTGGCGGTCTGTGTGTGGCTGGCTATGGTTGCCTATGTTGCTGTCTATGTGGCTGGCTGTTTGTGTGTGGCTGGCTGTAGCTGTATGTGTGACTGGCTGTGGCTGTAGCTGTATGTGTGGCTGGCTTTGGCTGGCTGTGTGTGTGGCTGGCTGTTTGTGTGGCTGGCTGTCTCGGTGGCTGGTTGTGTGTCTGTCTGCATCTATATGTGGCTGGTGGCTGTCTATGTGGCTACCTGTGTGTGGCTGTAGCTCTGTGTGGCTGTAGCTCTGTGTGGCTGGCTGAGGCTGTGTGTGGCTGGCTGAGGCTGTGTGTGGCTGGCTGAGGCTGTGTGTGGCTGGCTGAGGCTGTGTGTGGCTGGCTGTCTCGGTGGCTGGTTGTGTGTCTGTCTGCGTCTATATGTGGCTGGTGGCTGTCTATGTGGCTACCTGTGTGTGGCTGTAGCTCTGTGTGGCTGGCTAAGGCTGTGTGTGGCTGGCTGAGGCTGTGTGTGGCTGGCTGAGGCTGTGTGTGGCTGGCTGAGGCTGTGTGTGGCTGGCTGAGGCTGTGTGTGGCTGGCTGAGGCTGTGTGTGGCTGGCTGAGACTGTGTGTGGCTGGCTGAGGCTGTGTGTGGCTGGCTGAGGCTGTGTGTGGCTGGCTGAGGCTGTGTGTCTGTGTTGCTGACCACTGAGACCCCAAAATCCTGACAAACGGAGCTTTGAAGAGCACCATGTAAATGGATTTGTGGCTGATTATTCCCTGTGCTGCACCATTCACCTGTGGCTCTTCAGATAACTCCTTTAAGAATGTGGTAAGGGCCACGACAACGTAAAAGCAAAATTTACGGATTGGGGCTGTTTGTTGATATAGTGTGTGGGCTGGTGGGGCTTGTTTTCCAGGGCTGCTTTTTGGTCCCAGTCCGGCCCTGGCAGCGGACCACGGTAAGATGGCGGCGGCACGGCACTATCATTGTAGCCTGCAAGCCCGGCAGCCCTGCAGACTCATACCACCCGCCCCTCTGCTCCTCAAGTAAGGTTACAGGACCGCCGGCCCGCACATCTGCAACCACATCTGCCCCTGCTTAACCCACACTCAACCACACTCCTCACTACTCTTATCCCCCCCTATCTCCTCACTCACCCACACTGCCCCTCCTCACTAATCTTATATCCCCTATCTCCTCCCTCCCCACACTGCCCCTGCTTACCACCCCTATCACCCACACTGCCCCCACTTACCCCCCACTCACCCACACTGCCCCTGCTTACCCCCAATCACCCACACTGCCCCTCCTTAACCACCAATCACCCACACTGCCCCTGCTTACCCCCCACTCACCCACACTGCCCCTCCTCACTCCTCTTACCTCCCGTATCTACTCACTCCCCACACTCCCCCTGCTCACTCCTCTTACCCCCCCCATGTCCTCACTCACTCCCCACACTGTCCCTGCTTACCCCCCATCAACCACACTGCCCCTGCTTACCCCCACTCATCCACACTGCCCCTGGCTCACCCCTCTTACCCCCCCACATGCCCTCACTCCCCACACTGCCCCTGCTCATGCCCCCACTCTGTACCTGCTTACCCCTCTCACCTTCCCCACATGCCCCCACTCACCCACAATACTCCTCCTTACCCCCCCACTCACCCATACACCCTGCTTACCCCTCTCACCCACACCAACTGCCCCCAATCACACACACGGCCCCTGATTACCAGCCACTCACCCACACTGCCCCTGCTCACTCCTCTTACCCCCGTATATCCTCACTCACTCCCCACACTGCCCCTGCTTACCCCCCCAATCACCCACACTGCCCCTGCTCACTCCTCTTACCCCCCTCTACGTCCTTACTCACTCCCCACACTGCCCCTGCTACCCCCCCAATCACCCACACTGCCCCTGCTTACCCCCCACTCACCCACACTCCACCTGCTCACTCCTCTTACCCCCTTATGTCTTCACTCACTCCCCACACTGCCCCTGCTTACTCACCCACACTGCCCCCACTTTCCCACACTGCCCCTGCTTACCCCCTACTCACCCACACTGCCCCTGCATAGCCCCCCCACTCACCCACACTGCCCCTGCTTATCCCCCACTCACCCACACTGCCCCTGCTCACTCCTCTTACCCCCCATTTCCTCACTCACTCCCCACGCTGCCCCTGCTTACCCCCCAATCACCCACACTGCCCCTGCTTACCCCCCACTCACCCACACTCCACCTGCTCACTCCTCTTACCCCCTTATGTCTTCACTCACTCCCCACACTGCCCCTGCTTACCCCCTACTCACCCACACTGCCCCCACTTACCCACACTGCCCCTGCATAGCCCCCCACTCACCCACACTGCCTCTGCTCACTCCTCTTACCCCCCTATACCCTCACTCCCCACACTGCCCCTGCTTACCCCCTACTCAACCACACTGCCCCTGCTCACTCCTCTTACCCCCCTATGCCCTCACTCCCCACACTGCCCCTGCTTACCCCCTACTCACCCACACTGCCCCTGCATAGCTCTCCCCACTCACCCACACTGCCCCTGCATAGCCCACCCAACTCACCCACAATACCCCTGCTTAACACCCTATGCACCCACACTGCCCCCAGTCACCCGCACTGCCCCTGCTTATCCCCCACTCACCCGCACTGCCCCTGCTTACCCCCCACTCACCCACACTGCCCCTGCTCACTCCTCTTAACCCCCCCCCCCGTATCTCCTCACTCACTCCCCACACTGTCCCTGCTTACCACCCCCCCCCTCACTCACCCACACTGCCCTGGCTCACCCCCCCAATCACCCACACTGCCCCTGCTTACCCCCACTCACCGACACTGCCCCTGCTCACTCCTCTTACCCCCCGTATCTCCTCACTCACTCCCCACACTGCCCCTGCTTACCAACCCAATCACCCACACTGCCCCTGCTCACTCCTCTTACCCCCCGTATGTCCTCACTCACTCCCCACACTGCCCCTCCTTACCCCCCCCACTCACCAACACTGCCCCTCCTCACCCCTCTTACCCCCCCACATGCCCTCACTCTCCACACTGCCCCTGCTCATGCCCCCACTCTGTAACTGCTTACCCCTCTCACCTCCCCCACATGCCCCCACTCACCCACACTGCTCCTGCTTACCCCCCCACTCACCCACACACCCTTCTTACCCCTCTCCTCCCCCCCAACTGCCCCCAATCACCCACACTGCCCCTTCTCAACCCCCCACTCACCCACACTGCCCCTGCTCATGCCCCCACTCACCCCACACTGCCGCTCTTTACCCCACTTACCCCCCCACATGCCCTCACTCCTCCTGCTGATGCCCCACAGGGTGAAGTCACAGCTGATGCCCCCAATGCCAAACAGCCCGCCCCCATCTTGAAGTCACCCCACTCCCGATGCAATAGCATCGGGCCTTTTTACTAGTAACATTTATAAACATCAGTGTTAGCATGCATTGATTTAACCAGTGTGCTGCTATTATTTTTGATTATATATATATATATATATATAAACACAGGTATATAGATTTGCACCTGGGCTGAAAAGCTTAAAGGAAGGGCTGTCTGTTTTTTTCTATTCATATTATATATATATATATATATATATATATATATATATATATATATATATATATATATACACATATATATATATATATATATATATATATTGTGACAACACGCCTGTGGTTCGCCTTTGCTGGGATCAAAGGGCACGTTGATCTTGTGTCATTTAGTCCAAACACAGCAATTTGGATGCAACTGGCTCTGGGCCAGGTTTATTGTGGTGAAAGCCAACAAAAGAAAACAAAACAGCAAAATAAAATCCTCGCCTGTCCGGCTCTAACTAAACAGAATTCACCCTCACTACAGGCTGAAGGGCTTCTCCCTTCCAGCCTAAACATACAACCAAACAGCAATGGCTTCACTCACGTGCTTCTCCTCACACAGACAGGCTGTCTGTGCTCCCAGGCTGAGAGAGCTCCGCCCGTCTCCCAGACTCCTTTTACAGACCCAAACCGCCTCCCATTACTTCATTAGCAGCCAGGTGATACAACCCATGTCAGGTTGCATAGGACAGATACCTGGGTGAGATATACCTGCCCTCCTCCACTAACCCCACATGAGTCTCACATATCCCCCCCCTCTGCTCAGACCACTCCGGCTGAGCAGCGGTACCCACAAAACAGTGCACCCTAGACAGGGCATCAGCATTTCCCATCCGCGCCCCCGGGCGATGTTCCACCGTAAAATTGTAGGCCTGCAAGGCCAGGAACCACCGAGTCACCCGGCTGTTCCGCTCCCTATTCAAGTGCATCCACTTGAGAGGGGCATGGTCCGTAATCAGCCGGAACTTCCGTCCCCCCAAGTAATATTTGAGGGACTCGAGAGCCCACCTAATGGCCAGGCATTCTTTCTCCACGATGGCATACCGTTGCTCATGTTTGTTTAGCTTACGACTGAGATAAAGGACCGGATGTTCCTCCCCGTCCCTTAGTTGCGACAATACCGCCCCGATACCAGTGTCGGAAGCATCCGTTTGGACCACGAACTCGCTTTGGAAGTCAGGAGTCACAAGCACTGGTTGAGAACAGAGGGCCCGTTTCAGGTTGCGGAAGGCCTCCTCCGCTGCCGGGGTCCATTGGACCATGACAGAGTCTTTCCCTTTTGTAAGATCCGTCAGGGGAACAGCGATGGCTGCAAAATTGGGAATGAACCGTCGATAATAGCCAGCAATCCCCAAAAAAGCTCTCACCTGCTTCTTATTGATTGGTTGCGGCCAGTTCTGGATGGCCTGTATTTTGTCAGTCTGGGGCTTAACGATCCCTCTCCCAATCACGTAACCCAAATACCGGGCTTCTTCCAGCCCGATATGACACTTTTTTGGGTTGGCCGTTAGTCCTGCCTCCCGCAGGTCCTCGATCACGGCCTGTACTTTCCGGAGGTGGGTTTCCCACTCCGGGCTGTATATGACAATGTCGTCCAAATAGGCCGAAGCATACTGCCTATGTGGCCGCAGGATTCGGTCCATTAGTCTCTGAAATGTCGCAGGTGCCCCATGAAGCCCAAACGGCATATGCACATATTGGTATAAACCGTCCGGTGTAGAAAACGCAGTTTTCTCTTTGGCTGCCTCCGTCAGGGGTATCTGCCAATACCCCTTCGTCAAGTCTAAGGTTGTGATATACCGGGCCTTTCCCAGCCGGTCTATCAATTCGTCAACCCGTGGCATAGGGTAGGCATCGAACTTAGAGACTGCATTCAGCTTCCTAAAATCGTTGCAGAATCGAATGGTGCCGTCGGGTTTAGGGATTAACACAATCGGGCTCGACCAGGCACTATGCGATTCCTCAATCACCCCTAACTCCAACATCGACTTCACTTCTCGGGAGACGGCGTCACGCCGAGCTTCTGGGATTCTGTAGGGTTTCACCTGTACGGTGACACCGGGCTCGGTTACAATATCGTGGTTGATGAGCGTGGTCTGCCCAGGTTTCTCGGAAAAAAACTTTTGGTTGTTTACGAGAAACCGCTTGACGTCTGTCTTCTGCCGCTCTGACAGAGTCTCCGCAATCCGGACTTCCGGTATGGTCCGCGTGCGGATCGGAAGGGCCAGACCCGCTGATAGAGCCGGACGGTCCTTCCAGGGTTTTATCAGATTCACATGATAAATCTGCTCCGGTTTCCTTTTACCCGCCTGATGCACTTTATAGTTTACCTCATCTACCCGTTCCATGATTTCAAAGGGGCCTTGCCACCTTGCCAGGAACTTGCTTTCCACGGTGGGGACCAGGATTAACACCCTATCCCCCGGGGCAAAAGTGCGAACCTTGGCTCCCCTGTCATAGGTCCGTTTCTGGGCCTCTTGAGCCTGCATCATGTGCTCTTTCACAATGGGCATAACGGCCGCAATACGGTCCTGCATTTGGGTTACATGGTCTATCACACTTTTGAAGGGGTAACCTGTCCCTCCCAGGTTTCTTTCGCGACGTCCAACAGACCCCGGGGACGTCGGGCATACAGAAGCTCGAAAGGAGAGAACCCGGTGGAAGACTGGGGTACCTCCCGGATGGCAAAAAGCAAATACGGGAGTAAGTAGTCCCAGTTCGTCCCATCTTTCTCTATCGCCCTTCGGAGCATCTGCTTCAAGGTTTTGTTGAACCTCTCAACGAGCCCGTCTGTTTGGGGGTGATACACGGAGGTGCGTAACTGTGTTATCCGTAACAGCCGGCAGAGCTCTTTCATTACCCTCGACATAAAAGGGGTCCCCTGGTCTGTGAGTATTTGTTTCGGGATACCAACCCGGCTAAACACATGGACCAGCTCCTTGGCAATGGTCTTGGTGGCCGTGTTACGCAAAGGGATGGCCTCGGGGTAACGAGTGGTATAGTCCAAGATGACAAGGATGTGCTGGTGTCCACGTGCAGACCTGGGGAGGGGCCCAACCAAATCCATCCCGATCCTCTCAAACGGGATCTCAATGATAGGTAGGGGTACCAAGGGGCTACATAGATGAGGCCTGGGCGCCGAGATCTGGCATTCAGGACATGACTCACAATACCTGCGAATATCGTGATGCATGCCGGGCCAAACAAAACAATGTAATATCCTTTCAGTGGTTTTTTGGACCTCCAGGTGACCCCCCATCACGTGGGTGTGTGCCAGGACCAGCATTTCCGCCTGTAGGATTGCGGCACGACCAATCGTTGTACCGTTTCATCCCCCTTTTTCTCTATCTGATAGAGAAAGTCATTCTCCAGGGCCATGTGAGGGTAAGCCAGCCTAGTATCAGCCTCCACCTGTACCCCGTTTATCGTCTTTACATTTTTCCTAGCCTGCAACAGGGTTGGATCCCTTAGTTGCTCGCTTTGGAAGTCATCTTTCAGGACTTCCAAATCCAGCAAACCGGAAATTGGTCGACTGTCCACCCCCGCTCCGGCCCTGGGTTCCTCGGAATCGCCAGCCATGACTGAAAACGGGAACTGCAGGACATCTTCCCGGGATCCCCCCCCAGCCTCCTCCTGGGAATCATCCTCCAGCGGCTCCGGCCCCCCTGGAGGCATCGGAACCGGGTCACCGGGGCCTCCAGCCCGGGGTACCAACTGGTTTTCCCACAACTGCCAGAAGTGAGGAAAATCTCTTCCTAGAATAACATCATGCAGTAAGGCTGGGACTAGTCCCACCTTATGGTGCACAGTCCCGTAAAGCGTAGTAATGCAGGAGACAGTCGTGAGGTACGAGCATGTGTCTCCATGCACGCACGTCACCGAAAATCTGTCTGACGGACCAGTCGGGACTGACACCAGACTGGCCTTGACTAGAGTTACCACACTCCCTGAGTCCAACAGCGCCACAACATTCTTGCCATCAACAGCCAGGGCACACAGGTGTTTCTCGATATCGCCTGAACCAGCAGCAGCACACACTACCCTAGCAACCATAGTCACACGTTTTTCAAAGTCCATGACCTCGCACTGCATGGGTTCAGTGGTTAACGGACAGTTCGCAGCAATGTGACCCGCTTCCTGGCAGCGAAAACACCTTACGGGCCCCTTGCTTAGTCCATAGTTCGGCCCCTTCGGCCTCACGACACCAAAAGTTCCGTTCTCCTCTGCCACTGTCTTAGAATACCTTCCCCCTCCCCTAGTCCCGGATACAGTCTTACCCGACCCCCGGGGAGAGGGGGAAGAGGGAGGATGTGCCGCATCATCCAGAAGACCTTCCGCCACAGAATAACGTTCCACGAGATCCACTAGTTGATCGGCGGTCGTAGGATTTCCATGACTTACCCACTTCCTCAGGGCTGGCGGTAGAGCTCTTAGGTATTTGTCCAGGACAACCCTTTGGATTATCTCTGGCGCCGACAGCACCTCGGGTTGTAGCCATTTTTTTGTCAGGTGAACCAGGTCGAACATCTGGGACCGTGGAGGTTTATCGGGATGATAAGTCCATTGATGCACTCTCTGTGCTCGTACCGCCGTCGTCACTCCCAGCCGGGCCAGGATCTCCGCTTTTAGTTTGTCGAAATCCTGCGCGGCCTCGGGCTCCAGGTCGAAGTAAGCCTTTTGGGCCTCCCCTGCCAGAAACGGAGCAAGCAAGCCGGCCCACCGTGCCTTCGGCCACTTCTCCCGCTCTGCTGTCCGCTCGAACGTAGTCAGGTAGGCTTCCACGTCATCGTCCGCAGTCAGTTTCTGCCAGTACCGACTCACATGAATCACCCTCTGCTCAGCTTCCGGATTCAGCTCAGGTGCGGTTGCCAGGCGCTGCGCCACCTCCTGCAGCAATCGGCGGTCTCTGGTTGTCGTTTCCACCAGTTCCCTCAGCTGTGCTGACATTAAGCGGTTAGCTTCTTGCTGCACCGCTGTGGATTGCACCAGCGCTTTCACCACGTCATCCATTTTGACACTGTAACGTGATCCTCACATGGGGCACCAAATGTGACAACACGCCTGTGGTTCGCCTTTGCTGGGATCAAAGGGCACGTTGATCTTGTGTCATTTAGTCCAAACACAGCAATTTGGATGCAACTGGCTCTGGGCCAGGTTTATTGTGGTAAAAGCCAACAAAAGAAAACAAAACAGCAAAATAAAATCCTCGCCTGTCCGGCTCTAACTAAACAGAATTCACCCTCACTACAGGCTGAAGGGCTTCTCCCTTCCAGCCTAAACATACAACCAAACAGCAATGGCTTCACTCACGTGCTTCTCCTCACACAGACAGGCTGTCTGTGCTCCCAGGCTGAGAGAGCTCCGCCCGTCTCCCAGACTCCTTTTACAGACCCAAACCGCCTCCCATTACTTCATTAGCAGCCAGGTGATACAACCCATGTCAGGTTGCATAGGACAGATACCTGGGTGAGATATACCTGCCCTCCTCCACTAACCCCACATGAGTCTCACAATATATATATATATATATATATACTAGAAAAAAACCTTGCAGCACTCAGCTACTACCAATGATGTACATATGCTGACAAGCTATATATATATGAGAAAAAATTTAAAAACTTACGTTTTTTTCAAAAAACTCAAAATTCTTATTATTTTTTTAAAATCTGAAGTTCTTAATACACACATTGGCCAATGTCTGCTTGCTCGTCGACTGCGACAAAGTGACTTCAGGTCCGACAAGTCCTATCGCTGACACCCAAGTCCTCCTTGTCCACCCTACCCCACTACTAAGTGGGAGGACACCATCTAGACCCTAGATCACCTGTGTGCAACGAGGGTGCACATTGCAGTAATGGAGCCAGCCTCTCCACACGATACAAAAGAGAGAAAAAAAAAAACTGCACAGCACTCACAGACAATGTGAACTGGTGCCAGCAGGGATGCTGAGTCAATATACTAGAAAAAAACCTTGCAGCACTCAGCTACTACCAATGATGTACATATGCTGACAAGCTATATATTTTTTTTCTCTCTTTTTTTCTCTCTTTTTTTTCTCTCTTTTTTCTCTCTTTTTTTCTCTCTTTTGTATCGTGTGGAGTGGCTGGCTCCATTACTGCAATGTGCACCCTCGTTGCACACAGGTGATCTAGGGTCTAGATGGTGTCCTCCCACTTAGTAGTGGGGTAGGGTGGACAAGGAGGACTTGGGTGTCAGCGATAGGACTCGTCGGACCTGAAGTCACTTTGTCGCAGTCGACGAGCAAGCAGACATTGGCCAATGTGTGTACTAAGAACTTCAGATTTTAAAAAAATAATAAGAATTTTGAGTTTTTTGAAAAAAACGTAAGTTTTTAAATTTTTTCTCATATATATATAGCTTGTCAGCATATGTACATCATTGGTAGTAGCTGAGTGCTGCAAGGTTTTTTTCTAGTATATTGACCCAGCATCCCTGCTGGCACCAGTTCACATTGTCTGTGAGTGCTGTGCAGTTTTTTTTTTTTTCTCTCTTAGATATATATATATATATATATATATATATATATATATATATATCTAATATATAAAGCTGAATGTGTGTGTGTATGTGTGCATGTATGTATGTGTGTATGTATGTATGTCCGGGATTGGCATCTACAGCGTCGCAACTACAGCCACAAAATTTTGCACAGTCACACGTCTGGACCCCGAGAGCGCCATAGGCTATGTTATGAGGCGAAATTTTAACCCCGCGCGTTCCAGTTCACCAAACAATTCTGCCCCTATCTACATAATGGGGAAAAAGTGAATGGAAAAGTGTTGGAGGAAAATCGACAGCTGTCAGCTATAGCCACAAAATTTTGCACAATCACACGTCTGGACCCCGGGAGCGTCATAGGCTATGTTGTGAGGCGCAATTTTAACCCCGCGCGTTCCAGTTCACCAAACAATTCTGCCCCTATGTACATAATGGGGAAAAAGGGAAAGGAAAAGTGTTGGAGGAAAATCGACAGCTGTCAGCTATAGCCACAAAATTTTGCACAGTCACACGCCTGGACCCCGAGAGCATCATATGCTATGTTGTAAGGCGAAATTTTAACCCTGAGCGTTCCAGTTCACCAAACAATTTTGGCCCTATCTACATAATGGGGAAAAAGTGACAGTTACCAGTTGACAGTTGTGAATGAGAAGGGCTTAATGATAGCGCCAAAGACTAACAGCACATACCAGCATATAGTCACTAAGGTGGGGCCCCAACATGAGATATTCACCACGCACGGGGACATGTATACACAACACACGTCCACAAAGAGTAACAGCAAGTGTATAGTCGCTAAGGTGCAGCCCCAATATTGGATACTCACCACGCACCCGAACAAACACAATCACGCCACAAAGAGACACACACAACACAGAGACACACACACCCCCACGGGGACACACACACACCCTATAGTGACACGTGCACTCACTCCACAGGGACACACACACACACAACACAGACACACACACCACACAGACCCCCCCCCACAGGGACACAAACATACACACCCTATAGGGACACATGCACTGCACACGTCTGGACCCCGAGAGCGTCATAGGCTATGTTGCGAGGTGAAATTTTAACCCTGAGCGTTCCTGTTCACCAAACAATTTTGGCCCTATCTACATAATGGGAAAAAGTGAAAGGAAATGTGTTGTAGGCAAATTGACAGCTACCAGATGTGAACAAGGGGGATTTATTAGGCTGCCTATAGCAACCAATCACAGCTCAGCTTCTATTTTCTTACAGGTCATTAATATGACATATTCAAATTCTATTTTGTTATAGCTAACATCAGTTATTTATTAACCCGGGCGTAGCCGGGTAGTACAGCTAGTATATATAAATATATGCTTACCTGTCCGGCGGTCCACCGATGGCTCCGGCAAGGTCCTGTTGCTGATAGGACCTGTGGTGACGTCAGAAAACCGGTCACAAAACCGGTCACATGACCGGAGTTCCCGTGATAACCAGTTTTCTAACGTCACCACAGGTCCTATCAGCAACAGGACCTTGCCAGAGCCATCGGTGGACCGCCGGACAGGTGAGCATATATTTTTTTTATTTTTAACACTTTATTTTACTTAATTTCACTTCCGCAATGTATGTATATACATTGCGGAAGTGAAACAGCCCCACATAGCTGTTTACTTAGTGTTCCGGGGTGTTCGACGGTGTTCGACGAACATTCGTCGAACACACCACCGATTTGACGAATCGAACATGAACACTAGGGTAGTGGCTCATCTCTATTGATGATTTGCCCTGGGTTTTGGGAACTCGTGTCCCTGTTGTTGGTACTGGGAACTGTCACTGGTGGTGGGTGCCCGGGCCCGTGGCCCTGGTGGTCGCTGAAAAGTGTAAAAACAAATGAATAAAAGTGAATTGTTCATGACGCCACCTGCAGTTTCTGATGATAACACCAGCGCTGCTTCACACCTCTGGTGATGGTGTTATTGTAGCCAGTTGGTCTTGCTCCCTGCAGGTAGAACAGTATCCTCAAGGCAGTAATAGAAAGGTGGTACTGCAGGTGAGAAGCTGTCTGATCCCTCACAATGGAGAAAGAATAACATATCACACATAGCTGAGTCTCTGTACGGGTTTACTGGTCACTTTCAAAGTTCAACAACAGGTCTACAGTCATGGGTATCTGACCTGGGTAGTGACCAATGAATGGGGTGTTCATCTGTGGCTCTCAAAGATGTTTCTTTGGCTTCGCGCTCTGTCCTTCCTAGTGTTGAAGTCTGGCCTGCATGGAGCCTGACCTTACCTCCTGCTCTCTCCTCTGTAACTTTAGGCCTTTTTAAGAACTTTCTCTGGATTGCAGCTACCTCTGGGGATTTCCTGTAGGTCCTAGCTCTTTGTTTGGTTATGGTTACAGTTGACTGGGAGGCTGAAGACTCATCGGTTTGACCGGTGTTGGCTGCTCAGAGATAGACCTGCCTGCACCGTTCCCGGTGCCTGTATTCAGCTCCGTGAACTGGGATCCTCCCAGGACGGTAGGTAGACGGTCTGACGCGGGGTGCTAGCTTTCACCCTCAGGCTCCCCCTTCTCATCTGGGTCACCACTCTTTCTGGTTGCCCTCCCTGTGCGTTCTTCTGAAGGGTCTTCCTCGACCTCTCTTGCTTTCCTTTCTTTCACTCTACCTTCCTGCACTACCCACTTATATAACCTCCCACTGGGATTGGTTACCCTGGTAACGGGTTTAACCAATTCGCCCCCTGAGCTAGATGTGTGGATGCAGGATGAAAGCCACATAAGAACCTCCCTCTTCACTGGCCACAGGGATACCACACACGCTGGTCTGGGTGCAGTACTCCTTCATGGCGCACCGACCAGTCGGGCGCCACATTGATATTTCCATTCAGTTCTTATAATAGTAACCTACCTCAGTCGTAAACATTATGTACCTTTACACGCCGCTACCGCGTTTTCAACGGTTGCTAACGGTGCCTCATACCGCAAATACACGCTGCCACAAGGTGCTCCACAGAAGGTATTTTTGATCCCTGGAAGTGCCGACGGGTGCCGCAGGTTACCTTCTGTGGAGCACCTTCCCTGATTTACACGCCGCTACAACAAGGGAGTATGGGCGTACATATTGTGCGCCGTAACTACATAGGCGTGACAGAGTTGTGTATTACGCGGCGCTCGTACGGTGATTGGACAATGCAATAACATCATGATTGGCCAGCCAGTGCTGGGAGGCTGGCTAATACATGAGGATATAGCAAATGTGTAGTGTGACTGGTCATCTCGTTAAATATGCCGCCCTGTGCAGGGACAGCCAATGGGTACACAGTAGTCCCCACCAATGATAGCTGATGGGGCGTGGTATACATGACGCTGTAGCACGCCCAAGGTAACTCAAATACCTTGCTTGTGCCCCGATTAAACGCCGCTACCATAGGGATTATACCTGTTTTTTTTCAGCACGGCTGAAAGACAGGTATCCACAAAGACAGGAAGCTACAACCTGAATTACACGCCTCCACTTTGCGGTGTTTTGAAGGTACAGGGTACAATTGTCTCCGACACCTGCCGGTTTCTACCTCTCGGTAACGGCGTGTAAAAGTACCATTAGGGTTATTCATCTGTGTAGGTTCAGGCACTGGACTTTGTCAGGTTCCTCTGTGCTAGTCCATGCCAGTTTAGGGTATGTGCTCACACAAAAGGTTTTGCTGCTGCAAACTGCAGCAAAACTCAGGGGTTTCTAAACGAGTAAGGCTATGTTCCACAGATAGGCTAGGGTTACATTTGGGAGCTTGCATCCATTGGAAGGGTGCATTAAAGGATCCTTTTTTTACTCTTGCCATTTTCATGGCATGTATTTTCATTTTTAGCTCATGCGTTAACGCATATATGTACCATGCGTTAACGCACACGTTTCCCATGGGCTCCCATTCTATGAAAACGCATGCGTTTTTGCAAAAGCACCAAAAAACACTGCATACTTTGTTTTTTGGTGCACTTGCAAAAATGCATAGCGTTAAACACATTGCACTTTTGCAATGCATTTTTTGCATTGGAGTCTATGGGTGCATTAAAGCATATGTTTTTCATAATTTGCACATGAAAATAGCACATGCATTTAGCAAATGTATGACACAAGTCATGAGATGTCTAATCTTCTGTCCAGCAAACTCCTTACAGCTATATTTAACAACTTGCAACTACTTTCAGCCCCAGCCCTATGAATTCTGGTGCTACTATAGGGGTATATAGGTAATAGAATGCTGAAAATAATCATACCGGTCTGCCTCATATCAGATGTCTCCTTGCCTTACTGTGTCTCGAGTGATCAGCTGTTTGGCAGAAAACACAACTGCTATCAGCGTTGCTAATCCAAATGATGTGGGTAACTGTATAAATTATTTCTGTAAATGTTCTTTACATGTCAGTGTGTTCACTATGCAACTGTTTTTAATGCACTATGGCAAATTATTGCTTGCATGTGTGTGACATCAGAAACTCTGCCTATTTAGAGATTGGAGCCGACGTCTAACATTTTTATTCAGGACCCGTGGAGGCGCTATATAGTGCGAAACGGTGACCATTGTCCTGCCAACCCCCCTCCCTGCATTGTAACCATGCATACTGCTGAATAAAGCCGTGAAAAACTGCAATTAGATTCCTGTGAGTGCCGCTATGTCCTTGTTCATTCATCGTACTGCATCCCTATGTTTAACATGGAGATGCATGGTACCTGTGTTTGGGTGCACTCGCATGCGTTTGCATCCAGTTGTGTAAAAAAACCATGTCTGGTCAGACACACCAAAAATGCAATTTGTTGCAATTTTGGTGCTTTTAAGAGAGCTTGATTTGTGCGCAAGCATCCGTATGCATAGAAATCATGTATTGGATCCTATGTGAACGCATTGCCACCCGCAGCACAAGCAAGCGAACGCATGCGTTCACATGTTATGTTATTGTAAATGTGCCCAGCTACCCAATCAGTGGTTTTAGTGGGAGGAAGGCGGAGATCAGCGGCGATCGCTGCCGATCTCTTGGCCACCACCGCTGATCTCCCAGCCGCCATCACTGATCCCCCGATCACCGCTGATCTCCTCCTCCTGCCCGCTGAGACCGCTGATTGGGTGGCCGGACACATTTACAATAACATACTATGTGAATGCATGAGGAGAATCCCTGCTGCGTACAGTATGTTTAATGTTGGCATTAAAAAGTTGCAAATTTATGTGCAACACGTTAAAGGGAACCTGTCACCAGATTTTCCCCATACACAGTAGAGGCAGCATCTTTCAGCCCTCTTTTACAGCATTCTACTGTAGAATCTATCTACTATATATCTCCTAATCACGTCTGTCTAACGCCGAAATCGCGCGCTAGCGCTCATTGGCCGCCACCAGCTGTGGCAACCAATGAGCGCAGCGTATGCAAAAGAGCAGTGCGGCACGCGAATTCAAAATTCACGCGCCGCGTGGCTCTCCTCTAAGCCCCCCCCCCGCTCTTCCCGTCCTGCCCGCGCTCCCCCCGCTCCTCCTCTCCTGCTCGCGCTCCCCCCCGCTCCTCCTGTCCTGCCCGCGCACCCTCTCGCTCCCCTGCCTGCGCTCCCCGTGTCCCCCTGCTCCTGCCTCCCTGCAACTTCCTCCCCTCCACTACTCTATCCTGTCCCCCGCTATTCTATGCTGTCCTCCCGCTATTCTAACCTCTTCCCTGTCTTATCCCCTATCCTTTTCCCTATTCTATTCTCTCTGTTTGTTAAAAAAAATTAAATAAATCCCTCCATAAGGATACATTACCTTCCAGCGCCTCCAGGGACTGTCACCATCGGGGCAGAAGGAACTGTCAGAGAGCCGATGACTTGACACGTCAGCTGATCTGCTCTCTGACATCATCACAGGTTCTTCGGCCCCGATGGTGATAGTCCTTCTAAGGATGAAGCTCAGGCAGCCATTGTATAAGTAAATAATGGTGCACTACAACTCCCAGCATGCCCTTGACAAGCTAAGGATGAAGCTCAGGCA
>JARQOC010000001.1:260996434-261020841 GCA_033576535.1 Allobates femoralis | reverse complement strand
ACCAAAGTGACCCCATTTTGGAACTAGACCCCCCCCCCAAGGAATTATCTAGAGATAGTGAGCACTTTGAACCCCAGGTGTTCACAAATTAACCCTTAAAATGAAAAAAAGAATTTATTCTTTTCAATTTTTGTTCAGGATTCCATACAATAAATGGGGGAGGGGGGCGTGGAGGGTGCGGGAAACAACGGCCCATTTGTGCGTTGAATGGCACTTCTGTGGTTCGGACTCAGTACTGTGAAATCTCTGAAAACTTTAAAGAGACATTGTAGCTCTAAGGCTGGCTTCACATTTGGTTGGGGAAGGCAGGTATTGCTGCGTTCCCATACGCAGAAAAACGCATGCGCACTGCGTTCCTATGTTTTAACATGGGGGCCCCATGGTGCCTGGTTTGCTTGCGTTGGGTGCGGATGCGGACAATATTGCCCTTTTCGGTGTCCAGCATCGCCCCGGGGGACGAGCAATGTTTTTTTTTTTGTGCGTTTGGGGATTGGAAAATCAGCAAGCGTCCCAAGCGCAAAAAAAAAATGCTTGTCTTCAATGGGTCCGCAGTGTTCAGCGCTTGAAGCCAGGAGAACGCTGCGGGACCCATTAAAAAATTTCCCCCGGTGGCCGCCGGTGAGTCACAGGAGTCACCGCGGCCACGGGAGATAGTAAAGCCACTGTGTCCTTTTTCTCCCCGCCGCCGATAATTGCTAGCGATGTCGGCGGGGAGAGAACAGTGATCGACAGTGTTTGAATTTCCCGGCCGACACTCTCTCTGTGTCGGCGGGGGGAAAGAAATTTAAACAGCTGTCAAATCAGCTGTTTTCCCGCCGACATGTCCAGGGCCCCCCCCGGGGGCCCGGCGGACCCCCCCGGGGCGGGATCTCGGGGGTGATCTCCGCCCCTGACAAAAGCCGATTGGTGTGGGCTCCACAATGATGTGTCCCCCAGGGGACATTCTCCGCTGGGACACATCTTTCGGCCCTGCTTTGCATGGTATGTGTTGAGCCATCAGAAATGTGAAGCCAGCCTAAATATGTGGCAATGGCTTCGGAATTCCACAAACTTTTCTTCATAAACAAACAGAAGATAAGGGGGGCGCTAAGTTAAACAATTGTTAAGGGGTTCTATATGAGTTTTCAAACCCGTATTGTTGTGCCCGCCTGACAATAAGATGAGAGATTAGACCAAGGGAGAACTGCAATTCCCTGCCCTTTAAAATCGCTTATAGTTCGGGAGGCATCGTCCTGTGATGCGATCATGTTGACCAGATGGGGTATACTTGGAATTATCACAGGTCCTCTTGTCGGAGTTCACCGCTCACAATGGTTGAATATATATGAAAAAATATATTACCGCGGTTTAAGAAGCACTAAGGCTGGGTGTTAGTAGTAATACCACCTTTATTAAGCTTCCACACTCTCCTATGCGACACATTTCGAAACGGTCGCGTGGGAGTGTGGAAGCTTAATAATGGTGTGTTTACTATAAAAACCCAGTGCCTTAGCGCTTCTTTAATACCGGGTATATATATTTTCATATAAAACTTTTCTTCGATTCACCATAAGATTTGTATCCTCCTGCTAAAAGAAAGTAAACCCAAAATAAGCATTTAGAGCTGTCAATCTAATTTGTTTTGGATACAAATAGGCAGCTGGGGGTTGGGGGGCTGTACCTGCCTGCGTATGCCTGGCATACAAAAATATGGGAAAGCCCCGTCGATTTGTTTTTTAATTTTTTTGTAAAAATGCTTTAAGAAAATTTCCTGGATTTTCCTTTGCAAGTGAGGGTAACCCAAGCAGCAGGGGGTTAGCAGCCGTAGTGCTTGGGTTACCTTAGCTGTCAATAGAAAATGCAGCGGGAGCCCAAGTGGTGAATTACCCGGGACAAGTTTATCCCGTCGGAATATTAGATGGTTTTCGATTTTTTTTTCCTTTTTGGTTTATTCAAGTAATAATTAGGTCCCTGTGAAGGCCGCTTATTTTAAACAATTGTGTCCGAAAAGCGTTTTTTTATGAATATTTGTGGTTTTTATATGAAAATTGTTACTTGAATAAACCAGAAAAGGAAAAAAAAAGGAAACCCACTGATTGTTTGACGCGGGAGCGTTTCATTGCCGGTTAAATCATTTGATAAAATAATGTAAAAAAAAGATGTGGGCTTCCCCTTTTTTTGTGTCCGCCGGGGTACATAGGAAAGCGGGGGTGGAATCCCAAGCAGGGTTGCCAAGCTTTCTCCCTCCCCATTGGAAATTGCCATCCGCAGGCCCCCAGAAAATGGCGCGTTCTAGAGTCCCCTCTTCTGGCACTGTATCTGAATCGTCCAGGGCCCCTGGTGTGGAGGCTTTTTGGGTAATAATGGGGATTGTGTCCACTTTTTTTCAGTCCCTGAATCAAAAAACCCCATAAAAAATTGGAAACCGGACCGAATCAAAAAGTATTGGATAAGTTTTTTTTTCCGTTTTTTTACCCTTTTTTTTTTGCATTTCATTCAATTAATCCCAGCAAAGTCTATAATTTTTTCATTTTCCCTTTCGGGACTGTGTTTCTAAATGTCTGTATTTTCCTTTAGGAAAAGCTGCTGTTTTGTATTTAGCAAATAATTTAACTGTCTAAATAAAGTTTGATATTTTACTGCAAATTGAAGCAAATTATGGTCCACTTCTTTCCTCCTTTTGATTATTTGCTAAATGTGTTGAGTGACAGTAATACCTATTAAATCTGGGAGTGTTTAGTGGTAAATATGGAATATTATGTATAATTTGTACCAAAACCATTGTACGTGTTACCCCGAAAGTAAGCCCCTTTGTCTTACTTTTTTTTTGGGGACCAAAAGTGGCCCCTGTCTTACTTTCGGGGGGGTTTTTTTTGCAGCCCCAGCCTATCACATAACAACACACAAAAAACCGTATATACTCATGTATAAGCCCAAGGGGGGAAATACAGCAGACCGCCACCCCGGGTATAACCCTCAGCACAGGTATACAGCCCCAGCAGTGTGGTACACGCCAGCGTGGGTACACAAGGTATAAAAGGGCCCCCAAAGTGTGGATACAGCCCCAGCAGTGGGGTTTTAAAACACCTCAGCAGTGTGGTTTTTACAGCCAGCAGTGTGGTATAAGCCCAGCGTGTGGTTTAAGCCGCAGTGTGGTATACGTCAGCGTTAACTGTCTCCAAATAAGTTAGATATTTTTACTGCAAAATTGAAGAATTATGGTCCACTTCTTTTCCTCCTTTGATTATTTGGTTTTGGTTAAAGTGTACCTGACTTTTTTTTTTGGTTTGTATTTGTTGATTCCTTGTGTGCCTTTGAAACTTAATAAAACTATTAGATAAAATAAAAAAAAGGATTGGCGCAAAAAAACTTCAGGATTTCATTGACTTCGGTGGCATAAGGATTTGCATGTAGTTTTTTGGCAAAACTGTATAAAAAAAGCAATGAAGAACACTGTGTGCACGGGGCCTAAATATTCCCTACCATTCCCTAAGTATACAATCTACTGCTATTGATTTTCTTTCTTACTTCTGTCTGGTGTCACTCTGAGAATTACAATTCATGCTTTGATACTCAAGCAAACCTCATCTGGGGCAGAGGCTGTGGTCACTGACACACACAAAAAAAATCAAAAGCAGTTAGACAGTGTTAGTTGTGTTGTGATAGGGAATTTTAAAATCATCCATACTGGATATTAGCTTAGATTAGAGCTATATAAGAATATAGATCAAGATTTGTTCAGCCCTGGACTAACCCTTTAATAAATAACATTTTCTTCACGTCTGCTTCACATCAGCACCATCTGTGTAATTTTTTTTTCTATTTTTAATTTTGTCAGGATGTTAGAAGCTTTAAAATTGTAGGGTTAGTTTTTCATTTTTGAGGAAAATGTAAAAAACGTATTTATTTTAGGGATGTACTGTTGAATAATGTTTAGTGCAACAACTTCAATCCTGTATATGAGTGTTAGTTGCTAGGTTTGTATAATGTAGATAAAGTTAGAACAAAAAAAAAACTCCCAGAGGCTCACACAGGAAGAGCATGTGACTGTATCCAGTCTCCTGTGTCTGTGTATGAGAGAAAAGCAGCTGCAGATGCTGCATAGAGACTGAGACACATAAGAATATGCTTTATTCCTGATCTATTAAGCTTATCATATTTGTTCTGTTTGCTGCTGAATAAAGAAGCTTGTTATCAAACGCTTGCAGAGGATCCTGAATAATCCACTGCCAACAGGTTATGGGCCCAGAGTGGCACAGAACCCCAAGAGTAATAAACAATGGAAGACCAAATCCAAAAACAGCACAGTGCAACACAGATGTCACCAGCAGTAATCAGAACTACAGTCTGGAAATTCAAGGTGAAGATGCTGCTCATAAGTGAAGGTACGTGGAAATAGCTCAGGAACAAGTGCCTCATACATTACAGATGATTGGCTAGAGAAGGATAAGAAAGCACAAAGCACTATCTACCTTAGTGTAGATGATGATCAGAATGTGCATATATGCAAGTGTGCAATTGCAAAGGAGATGTGGGATGAGTTACAGAAAGTGCATGAAAGATCAAATTTCGTAATAAGCTTTATTCATGAGAAAATTGTACCAGTCTAAGCTAAGTGATGGCCAGAATATGCAGGATATATGAGAAACACCCTAGAGATTGTGGAGGTCTCAGGGGTATTGGAAGAAGAAATTAAAGACTTTCATTTTGCTGCACTTCTATTAAGTGGTCTTACAGAAAGTTATGACACACTTGTCACTGCATTAGATGCCAATAGATGATGCTAGCTAAAGACAATATATCAAGAAAAAAGAGAAAATTCTGCTGCAAACTGACCATTTTTTTTTTTGAGAAATAGCATACGGCTAATGAATGCTAATGGCAAAGTTTGAACACGGATAAGGCACAGTAGAAAACTAGTACATGGTGAAAAAAAATGAGAACTTAGATGATGCTATGGCCTAGCATGTGAGCAAGTAACCAGCGTCAAGGTTTCTTATCCTACCGGGTCCTAACCTACTTCCTCTGTGTGCGGTGTGAATTTGCGTTTATGGGTGTGTATGCCACTGAAGCATTCAGTGGCATACAAACCCATACAAGTCATGAAAGTCATCTTTGCTAATGGTCACTATATGACTTCAGAAGAAGTAGGAGATGGCTACCTCACTGTCCAGTTTTCTCAGCACAAAGCAGAAAGATCCCAGTAAAGGATGTTCTTATGTTCCCTGTCTTGAAAGCAATCTTCTGTCAGTAAAGAACCAATGCAAAAGGGGGAATGTAGTTACTTTTAACCACTTACCGACCTTTGACGTTATAGAGACAGCATGAAAGTCGGTGCGTTCCGACATATGAGTCTCTATAACGTCATGGCTTCTTTGCGGTCCTGCAGCTCCAGTGACCAGCTCACTGACCAGTAACCAGAGCTGCAGGACCGCAAGCACCTATGCTTTAGCCCGGAGGGTGGCTTAGCCACCCCGTGGTTAAAGTCGCTCTGATTGGCAGTTAAAAGTGAAACTGACGATCAGAGTGATTCACCCCTCCAGATCTGATTGGAGCTCTCCAATGAGATCTGGAGGGGCGGATCGGTGGGTTCACTCCCCCTCCTCAGCCCCCTCCCACTCCAGGGCTCATCAGGGGCCCACCGTCCCTCCCCATCTGCCCCCCATCCACCCTCCTATTGTAATCTATTTGCCGGCAGGCTGCACCGGCCAGTGTGCCTGCCGGTCAGCCCCATCAGCTCCCTTCAATGATGCACCCACCTGTCCAGCCCCCCTGTCCAGCCCTGTGTCACTGTCCTGTCCCCCCCCTCACCTCTCCCGGCGGGCTGCACCCGCCCGTGCACCCGCCAGTCAGCCTCCTCTTCCCCATGTGGGCCCCTCCTCCTCTCCCGGGCTGCATGCATGGATTGATGTGTGCGTGCATGGATGTGTTATGCATGGATGTGTTCATGGATGTGTGCATGCATGGATGGATGTGTGCGTGCATGCATGTGTGCATGCATGGATGGATGTGTGCATTCATGGATGGATGTGTGCATGGATGGATGTGTGCATGGATGGATGTGTGCATGCGTGGATGTGTGCGTGCGTGGATGTGTGCGTGCGTGGATGTGTGCGTGCGTGGATGTGTGCATGTATGGATATGTGCGTGTATGGATGTGAGCAGGCTTGGATGTGGGCATGCATGGATGTGTGCGTGGATGTGTGAGTGCGTGGATGTGTGCATGGATGGATGTGTGCATGGATGGATGCGTGGATGGGTGCATGCGTGGATGGATGGGTGCCTGCGTGGATGGATGGGTGCATGGGTGGATGGATGGATCCATGGGTGGATGGATGGATGGGTGCAACAAGGAATCAAGTGTCCTCTTGTTGTAGTCTCTGGGATCATAGTCATGGTACACTGTATGACAGATCATTGCAATACAGTGCACCATAACTCTGACCCCAGAGACTGTAGGTAGAGGAAACTTGATCCCTTCCTGCAATCTCTGGATGTAGCAGAGGTGATCGAGCATTGTGGGACCTTCGTTGTGGACTACAGCAGATCTTTGTGTTTTTTTTTCAAATAAAAAGATTTTTCTGTATGTGGTCTATTTTTTGACTATTTACTAGAGATTCCTAATGGCCGGATCTAACATTGGCCCTACATTATGAATCTCGGGCTTAGTGTCAGCTGCCAATAAAAAAGCTGGCATTAACCCCTTTATTACCCAGTATGCCATCAGTACCAGGGCAACTGGAAGAGTGTGGGTACAGCGCTTCAAGGAATGCACCATTTTCTGTGGCGGCTGCGGGCTGCAATTCGGAGCATGGGGGGCCCAGAACGCTTGGGCCTCTCCATGCTGAGGATTCCAGCCCCCAGCAGCCAAGTTGTACCTGGCTGGACCAAAAATATGGCGGAGCCCCTTGTCATTTTTTTTTTTAGAATCAGTTCTAGAAATAAAAAAATGGGCTTTGCTGTATTTTTGGTTGCCAGCCAGGTACAACGAGGCAGCTGGGGGTTGCTGGCAGTCTGTAGCTGCCAATTTGTATCTGGCTGGTCCAAAAATATGGCGGAGCCCCACGTCAATTTTTTTTCTAAAATAAGTTCTAGAAATAAAAAAAAAAGGCCTTTGGTGTATTTTTGGTAGCCAGCCAGGTACAACTTGGCAGCTGAGGGGCTGGAATCCTCAGCATGGAGAGACACAAAAGTTGTGGCCCCCCCCCCCCACACTGCAAATTGCAACCCACAGCCACCCCAGAAAATAGCGCATTCATTGGAGGCGCCATTTTCTGGTGATGTACCCCAACTCTTCTAGTTGCCCTTGTGCTAGTGGCACACGGGTTCTCCATATGCGACATGGTGTTCGCTAACAATTTCGATGGAAAATTACCTCCAATTGTTAGCGGAAACCATGTCGCGTATGGAGAGCCCCTCCCTGTGTGCCTGAACATTGGAGCTCCCCCCCTCTAATGACCCCATTTTGGAAACTTGTCCCCCCAAGGAACTTATCTGGATGCATTCCGTTGATAGGGCTATACCACCAGATGGCTACAATAGACTTGAAAGACGCATATTTTCATGTGCCCTTTCATCCTCGGCACAGGAAGTTCCTCAAGTTCGCAATCCTGTATAAGGGGGAAGTCCTCCATTTTCAATTCAATGTCCTTCCCTTCGGGATCTCCTCGTCACCCAGAGTTTTCTCCAAAATTATAGTGGAGGTCATTGCCTTCCTTCAGGGTTGTGGCATCTGTCTAGTGCCTTATCTAGATGACTTCCTTCTCATCGCTCCTTCACCTCAGTCCCTCGGGAGCAGTGTGGAGGAGTCTCTGCGCATTCTTCGATCTCTGCGCTGGATCCTCAACCTCCAGAAGTCCCAGCTGCAACCCTCCTCGACACGACACTTTCTGGGGGTGTTGTTGGATTCCATCAAGCAAGCGCCCTTTCTTCCAAAGACCACAGGATGACCCTTCTGGCCAAGATTTTGGCTCTGCGACATCAAGCGTCTCCCACCCTTCAGGCGGCTATGTCGGCTCTGGGATCGATGACGTCCTGCATCCCGTCTGTCATGTGGGCTGAGGCTCACTCTCGAGTCCTTCAGGACCATGTCCTGTCATGTTGGGACAGACTGCCTTCATCTTTGAATCGACGGGTTCGCCTTCCGGGGACTGTTTCCTCATCCCTCCTCTGGTGGTTGGATCCTAAACACATGCGGAAAGGGGTGGCATGGGATCAGACTCCCCTAGTCACTCTAACTATGGATGCCAGCCAAAGGGGATGGAGGGCTGTGGTGGGCCATACCCCGTTCCAAGGGGTCTGGAGTCACGCCATCAGATCCCAGTCCTCCAATTACCTTACCTAACAGTCTGGGATTACAGCATTGTTCTTCAGCTAAACCCTTTGTTTCTTTCCAAGGTAGTCTCGGACTTCCATTGCTCCCAGTCGATAGTTCTTCCTTTTGTCAACATCCACAAACTCCGAAAGAGGAAGAATTCCATTCACTGGATGTCCGTAGAACAGTGCTCCATTATCTTGAAGTGACGGCGCCCTGGCGTGTGGATCACAATCTCTTTGTCCAGCCCTTTGGTCAGCATAAGGGCAAGAAAGTGGCTAAAGGTACTATAGCCAACTGGATTAAGAAGGCCATTACGGAATTCTACCTTTCCCTGCAGTTGCAGGCGCCTTCTGGGTTTACTGCTCATTCCAACAGATCTACCTCTGTCTCCTGGGTGGAACGGGCAGGGGCTTCTCCGGAGAAGATCTGCAAGGCTGCTTCCTGGTCCTCATTGCATACTTTTACGAAACACTACCTACTGGACCTGGCTTCCAATAGGGATTTGGCTTTTGGCAGGAAGGTCCTGCAGGCTGTAGTCCCACCCTAGGTATTTATTCGTTGGTATTCCTCCTATGATGTCGTGGAAGGTGACTGGAGAAAATAGAATTATTCTTACCATTAATTCAGTTTCTAGGAACCATCCACGACAGCACTTAATTCCCTCCCTATATTCCTCGATTATTCCTGGAATGTGTTATTGTTACTCTTATGCTATGGTTCTTTGTAAGACACGGGCTAGTGGGAGGTGGGAGTGTCCTTTTAACCTCTCTTGTGCTTCCTGTTCCTATTAGGGTGTGGAGAGGCAACCTCCTATGCTGCCGTGGAAGGTTCCTAGAAACCGAATTAACAGTAAGAATAATTCTATTTTGAATGGGCAAGTAGGAATCTACCAATGAAAACAAAATCAAGTAAAGCTAGTGTGGGAGGGGTGCACAGGCAGAAGGTATGACCCCGTAAACCAATCAAGAAAAAGATGCAGCACTCCCTGACATGTAATGTGAACGGGTGTAATGACACGCCTCAACGTGGCTACTGTGCGGTTATAGATATTGCCATATTTATATGGTAAGTGTCTCATTTCTTTCATATATCTTCTTTGCTATAATGCTGTTCTTTATTCTTTTATATTAAGAATTGCATGTCTTTAGATTTTAGAGTGCAGCTGTCTTTTTGTTACAATGTGTCGTATTCAGCATTGCACCTGTTCACATTACATGTCGGGGAGTACCTCAGTTTTTTCTTGTTTAGTTTATGGGGTCATACCTTCTGCCTGTGCACCCTCCTGAGAAGCTAGTTTCTGGCCTCATATAATCCTGTTAATGGACTGGGTTTACATCTAATGAGGAACTGGTGGAAGTACAACCAGACTAGCAGGACTCTGTTCCACTGGAGATACTGAAAAGTGTCTCTCAGCCTGTTAATGTTGTAAGCTAGTTGTGCCACGGCGGTGCTTTGTGAATCATCCTCCTTCGCTCAGCATGCCTTTATGTGCTCGTGTGTAAAGGGGGTGTCTGTGTAAAACTGTGCCAAGGTGATCTTGCGTATCCCCAGGGGATGCGGAATGCCACATGTTGCCAGACGTGAGGCATGGCTCCGACATATTAGAGACATATGGGTGGGGTTGCGAAGTGCGGTTCATCTCAGTGATGTTTTTCTGTATATGGTGTAGTCTAATGTATAGATGTGGTAGTAAGGTATTATAATGTGTTTATGCATAATGTATAAGGTATGGGAATGTTATGTAGGGCATACTAATGTATAAAATAGGTTTAGTAAGTGCCAGTATAGATTGAATGCTGGCTTTTGGGCAGGCAATAGTTGAGTTGTGGAATCAGCCCACTGGGGGAGGAACCATTTTCTAGGATTAGAGAGCAGACTCCATTTAGTAGAGTTTAGAGTAGAGTTGTGACAAGTCAGACATACAAGTCATGTGGAATAACTAGGCAACAGCTAGCAGGTTTATGGCAATTGTAGCTGTTAACATCTAGGGAACAGCGAGATTAGAGGTCCTGGGAAGAAATTATAAAGAACAAGCTCAGTCTCATTACAAGGTACTACAGGCCTCGGATTTTAAATAAACTCTCCTGTCATCAGACTGAATCTATTATTTGTATAAGTGGCTTGGCATAGACCTTGGTGAACTGGTCTATATAGGACTTTAGATGTGCTGAACAGTCGGTGCACTCTAGTCACTGGTCGATATCAGTATTGGATGAATCCCAGTAGCTGAGACGCTGACCATGAGAAAGCAATGTCTTAATGAATGACATACCTGAGTGTGATGCTAAGCAGTGGTGTAATGAGGTGAGCAATTCAGACTGTATCATAGAAATGGATATGGAAATGAACTGTGCACAGTCCGCTACTGCCCCCTTGTAGACAAGTGCGGAAACAATCACAGAGGGTGGAAATCCCCCACCATCTCTTTTGTTTACCCAGGAAGTGAAAGGGCGGGAGAGCAGAGCAGATCCAGAGCTGAGCCAGGGGAGACCTGCCTGTGGATGTCTGTTGAAAGAGGGCTACTTTGCTACACCTTGCCGGAAAAATCACCCTGCAGAAGCCCCCGTGACTGATCCTGGGCCACTGGACTTTGGTGCTGTGACTCTGGCCGCTCTGCAAAACATTGCCCGCCGAGCACCCGGAGTGCATGTGTAGGGGCCATGACCGACATAAGGGAGCCATTTGTACTGCTGTGATCTCCCTCCTGCTGCTCAGGGTGCCCCCGAGACTGAGAGAGACTTCTGTGCTGCTGTGGGCTCCCTCCTGCTGCTCGGTGTGCCCTGAGACTGGGAGAGACTAATAAAGAAAGATTCCGTTACCTGCGGAAGGAGACCAAAGAAGAAGACTGAGGAGATCCCCAGGCCTGCTACGTGGGAGCGACATCTTCTTCTGTGATAGACTGGTACGTGATTTTAGGGAAAGTTAGGGAAAGATACCTTCATTGTTGTGTTTTTTTTTTTCTTGCTGCGTACCCGGAAAAAGTGAAGATCCAGAGACTCTAATATATACATATGTGCAGCCAGATCAGTTGACTGTGTTATAGATATGTTTTACAGTAAAGAAATGTTACTACCGGTTAAATCTGAGTATGGAGATTCTGTTGAAGCAAGACATACACACACACCCGCGGCCTTACCACCGGTCATTACATCTGGCGTAGTCGGCAGGATGTGTGATCAACAGAATCTCCTCCCGGTAGTAGCTTATAACCAGACTTATACTACGGCCTGCAGGTCCATATCCGGTGCCAGCACTCCGAGCAGTGACACGGAAGAATTGAAGCAGATAGTAGCAGAGTTGCAGAAACAGATACTACAGCTACAGCTCATGCTAGACCAACAGGCGGACAGGCAAGCGAGACAGCAACCCAGCCGGCCTATGGGAAGGTGCTGGACATGCGGCGACCCCCGCCATAGGGCAAACCGTTGTCCGCATCCTCCACCCGTGGTCCGATATACCAGAACCAGCAAGTCATGCCCCACAACAGCAGCCACCTTTAAACTAGACGCCCCAGCCAAAGCGGCTCGCTTGGCAGGGGAGATCAGGGAAAAGGGTGTGAAGAGACAGAGCCAGACCAATAAGCAAGTACTGGCCACTCGGGTCCAGGGGACGGTGAAGTGGTTTAATGTCCGCGATGGGTATGGCTTCATCAACAGGAATGACACAAAGGATGACGTGTTTGTACATCAGACTGCCATAAAGCGTAACAATCCTCGTAAGTGCCTCCGCAGCGTTGGTGATTGGGAGATGGTACAGTTTGATGTTGTGAAGGGAGAAAAGGGTACAGAGGCCGCCGACGTCACCGGTCCTGGGGTGTTCCCGGTAAAGGAAGCAAATTTGCCCCCAACCGGCGCCGCTACCTCCGGCGATCCTACTCTCCCCGTGTAGAAAACGTGACTGAGTTTATTGGAGATATTGTGAGCCCTGAACAAGGGAGCGAAGGTGAACGGGGGGATGACGGTTTCCCCCAACAAAGGTCCCTACTCCGTCGGAGATCAATCCCTGTGATATCCACAGCCATCATTGCCTTGGAGCCGATGGTTGTTGACAGGGACTGTCAACCTTTAAGTGGGGGGGTATGTAATGAGGTGAGCAATTCAGACTGTATCATAGAAATGGATATGGAAATGAACTGTGCACAGTCCGCTACTGCCCCCTTGTGGACAAGTGCGAAAACAATCATAGAGGGTGGAAATCCCCCACCATCTCTTTTGTTTACCCAGGAAGTGAAAGGGCGGGAGAGCAGAGCAGATCCAGAGCTGAGCCAGGGGAGACCTGCCTGTGGATGTCTGTTGAAAGAGGGCTACTTTGCTACACCTTGCCGGAAAAATCACCCCGCAGAAGCCCCCGTGACTGATCCTGGGCCACTGGACTTTGGTGCTGTGACTCTGGCCGCTCTGCAAAACCTTGCCCGCCGAGCACCCGGAGTGCATGTGCAGGGGCCGTGACCGACATAAGGGAGCCATTTGTACTGCTGTGATCTCCCTCCTGCTGCTCGGGGTGCCCCCGAGACTGAGAGAGACTTCTGTGCTGCTGTGGGCTCCCTCCTGCTGCTCGGTGTGCCCTGAGACTGGGAGAGACTAATAAAGAAAGATTCCGTTACCTGCGGAAGAAGACCAAAGAAGAAGACTGAGGAGATCCCCAGGCCTGCTACGTGGGAGCTTTGTTTGAGGGGTAGACCAGGCTCACTGGTGAGTCAAGGTGCTCTTGAGAAAAATAGCAGATAAAATTATGTATAGTATCTCAGGCACACATTAATGAAGGGGAGAAAATATTGCATCAATTCCTGTTTTTATTGTCTTTGTCAGTAAAAAGGAACGTTTCGGCTTAAATGTAGCCTTCTTCAGCCAACTGACACTATATAACATAAACATAAGAAATACATATGTGTAAACAAATTGTCATGCGACAAAATTTCAAAACAATCATGCTATAAAGGAGGAGGGGGGGGGGGGGGAGAAAAACATGAACAAAGTACATGATATACAGAATTAAGAGGCTAAACCCCATTCATGACATCGCTATTAGGGGTAACGTAAATATATCCACAGATGATGGGTTATCAGGTCATTTATATGGAGTCCATAGTAGTCAAAGATATGCTGAAAATATTCCATGTTTCTTAACCAAGACGTATACCTGAGGAAAGGCACCCTCAGGAACAAAGGGTTCTTATACAAATGTGAGTTCAGCCTCATAAAGAGAATCAATGGTAAAAGGTTTGAGATACCTATAATAACAAAAGAAGTATAAACAAAGTGATGGAGAAATATAACATCAAACTTATATAAGTATTAAATTACTAAAGTCCTCATACATACTACGTGGGAGCGACATCTTCTTCTGTGATAGACTGGTACGTGATTTTAGGGAAAGTTAGGGAAAGATACCTTCATTGTTGTGTTTTTTTTTCTTGCTGCGTACCCGGAAAAAGTGAAGATCCAGAGACTCTAATATATACATATGTGCAGCTAGATCAGTTGACTGTGTTATAGACATGTTTTAGAGTAAAGAAATGTTACTACCTGTTAAATCTGAGTATGGAGATTCTGTTGAAGCAAGACATACACACACACCCGCGGCTTTACCACCGGTCATTACAGTGGGAAGGAAGGATGAACTAGCTATATCAATGATACCATAACATATGGAGAATTCTAAGGCAAAAGAGTGCCCTAAAGTAATGTGTACCCTAAAAAATGTGTTCAAGTGTTGTGCCCACATTATTGATGTTAAAAATCCTGTGCATAACTTTTAGTAAAAGACTGAAAAAAGAACACTGCTATTGTATAGGTGACTCCGCTGAACATGGATCCTGGTCTGGTAGGTGGCCAAAAACAAGGTTTTACTTGCACCCCAAATGACCCACACACCCATTCAGGACCACCACAACCACAAACCCCATTGATCTGTGGGAATGGCCAGGATGTTGACTCCAGGAGTGTGTGTTACCAGCCAGGGCCAGACTCAAAAGCGTACAGTAGTATTATTTACAATATTGTCTTTGTATATTATTAATATCTAAAAATGCTCCACTCACTAAAGATTAAGCTACATTCACACACAGCATTTTTGATGCTTTTTTTGAGGACCAGCTTTTCAGCTGCTAAACTGATCAGCTTTTCCAAAAAACACATCATCTATGCACACACATCGTTTTTGATCCGTTTTTGACTGTTGTATTTTGTAGAGCTCATAGACAATGGAGTGAATGGAAAAAGCGGATCAGAAAAACACCACCCAAATTGACATGCTAATTCTTTGTGAGGATCCATTATTGAGCCAAAAAATGCATCACTGCAAAAGGCTGTGTCTGAATGTCAATTCTTGAAACCCATTGACTTTGCACCGTGTTTCCCCGAAAATAAGACCCTGTCTTATATTTTTTGGGGGGCCAAAAGTGGCCCCCTGTCTTATTTTCGGGAGGGGTCTTATATTGGCAGCCCCAGCCTACTCACATACACATACACACACACACACACACATACATACACATACATACACACACATACACACACATACACACACATACACATACACACACATACACACATACACATCGCTTCTTACCTTGTCCGCTGCTGTCATGCCCCGCTCCTCCGGCCGTCCGGTGGTGTCCCCGCTCCTTTCCTGGGCTGCGGTGCGGTGTCCGGTCCAGTTTCATGCTGATCGGTGCTGTGCCCGGCCGACTTCCTGGTTCCTCCGTCAATCCCCGCCCAGGTTAGGATTGACGGAGGAACCAGGAAGTCGGCCGGGCACCGCAGCGATCACCATGAAACTGGACCGGGACACCGCACCGAAGACCAGGAAAGGAGCGGGGACACCACCGGACAAGGTAGTATACATTGTGCAGCGCCCCCTCGCCCCCTTTCCTGCCAGGCGGACTAATATTGTGGAGCGCCTTCCCCCCCCCGGTCTTATTTTCGGGGGGGGACTTATATTAGCAGGCCCTCCTTCCCCCCCCCCGGTCTTATTATCGGGGGGCCTTATTTTCGGGAAAGACGGTAGGATGCCCAGAGTCACTGCAAATCAATGCAAAAAACGGATACACAAAAACGCTGTGTACGAATGTTGCCTTAGTCTTACATTAGTTTATTTTTTTTTATACAACTAAGTTATTTGCTGAAACCAGAATACCCTTCAACAGCCTTGTAAGATGATGATTCACTGACTTTTTCATCTTATGTTTACAAAACTTTGACGTTTTACTGTGCTTAAGTGAGGTTTGTTCCAGGATTTATGACATTATTGGTTCTAGCTTAAAGTCTATGTTTTACTACAGGCCATGGTGCTATGAGAATCATGTTCAACATTTAAATTAGTATAAAAATTAACTGTTTAGTATCATCAAGTTCAAGGTTATAGTGTGTATATTCAACTCTTGACATAAGTAATGCTAAAAGTTGACGATAAAAAGATCATGTTTGTTTCCTAAATAAAAGATTCAGTTTTTCACTAAATGATAAGCAGATAATTTCATAGCACAATCAATTCCATTGCGATGTCTTAAAGGGTATGTATTTTCCCACATTACAATGTGTAGTAAATCATTTTTTTTGCTATATTCACACTTGCAGCAAGGGATATTCTAGACTTGTTTCAGGAAATCCAAATGTTCACTAGCAGCAATAGGGTCTAAATCAGCCTATCTTTTGCATTGATCCAAAAAGATTACGGGAATGCACAGCAGGACGTTTACAGGGTGCAACAACATGCATGGGATAGTTAATAACCCTCATTGAAGATGCATACCTATACTCCATATAATTTAAGAGAAGCATCTTATCCATGAACAAGACTCAGTCGCGCCTCAGGCACAAACAGATCGTTGTGGGTGCGGTACATCGACGACATCTTTATGATCTGGCAGGGATCTGAATTTGAACTACACTCACTTACTGATCAGTTGAATGTTAACAACTTAAATATTAGAATTACGTATCAGTCTAATAAACTTAGGGTTGAATTTTTGGATGTCTCCGTGGGGAGGGATGCCGATGGCCTTCTGCAGACCGACATTTATAGAAAGCCGTCATCATCTAATGCTCTGCTCCATGCTACCTCATCCCATTCCCCATATATGATTCGTTCTATCCCTGTAGGACAATTCCTACGTCTTAGGAGGATATGCTCTTCAGAGGCTGACTACAATTTACGAGCTGAAGAACTTAAGAACAATTTTTATGAGCGCGGATATAGCCGTCGCTCAGTGAAATATGCCCAAAACAAAGCTAAACATGTTTCATGCAACAAGCTTCTCTATGGGGAGGTAGGCGTGCACAAGATGGTCACGTTTGTTTTGTCACCACTTATAATGGCCAATTTCAAGCCATGCGCAGCTGTCTAGATAAGGCCTGGCCTATTCAATTGACTGATGCCACATTATCAAAAATTTTACCCAGTTGCCCCATGTTGGCAATTAGAAGATCAAGAAATTTACGTGACCACTTTGTGCCGAGCCATTACACGGGCAGTGGTAAAAAGACGTTTCTTGATACTTTTCCCAGGAGGTTCGGATGCTCCCCCTGTGGAAAATGTGTTGCATGTCCAAACATCGATAGAGCAGATATGTTTACAAATGCTTCAGAATCAAGGACATACAAGATTAAGAAGAAAATTAATTGCAATACTACGGCTGTCATTTACCATGCCACCGGGTCCCTGCCCCAAGATCTACATTGGTCTTACCACAAGAGCTTTGAAACAAAGAGTTAGAGAACATGTTTTGGCCATAAATTCAGCAAGTGAATGTGATGACACATCCACCCTAAAGACTCTACCGAGAAACTTTAGGGAGTGTCATCAGTCTCATGGGAACCTCCTAAGAGTCAGAGGAGTGGATGCGATAGATTTGGGCATTCGTGGTGGTTCCGTGGCACAGAAGATGGGTAGAATGGAAGCTAGATGGATTTGGACACTTGGTACTCTTCAGCCTGCTGGATTGAATGAGAACATCATTTTCGTCCCTTATTTATGATCTGCAGATTTGCTGGGCTGTATTTTCTGCTTGCAATTCTAATCAGGGTTGTTCTATTTTATTTTAATTTAGGTTGTTACAGCCAGGTGTATATTGTCCACTTAATATGACCATATGAAGGAGGAAACCAAATGAAACCTTTATTATAACCCCGGATTGGAACATCGCTTTGAACAACTTCTTTTGGGATTATTTCTATTCTTATAATGCATTATATGTGGATGGTTATCATTGTTAACAACCTTGTTACTATGTAATAATTTTTGTATGATATATGTATAATAATACTATTTTGCTGTAATATAACATTTCTGTATGTGGACCACTAAGTTTTGAACCATCCCTGACGATCAAAGGGGTCTGAAATGCCTTGCAATGCTGTTTCCCCTCCATATTTGTAGTGAGTGACGCTTCCTGGCTGTCACCATGGCAGCAATGATGTCGTGTGGCCAGCCTCTTTTTAAACCCCCCCCCCCCACCAAGACTCAGCTAGGAGCACCCTTGACGAAGGAAGCTGAAATGGCCATAGGGGTCGGTGGCACACAGAACCGATATACTTTCTATGGTAACATCCACTTTACTGTTGTCATGCATGATACTAAATTCACTTTGGTAATAATGAGTGTTTGTGCTTGTCCAGCACATGTGGATTAACCCTCAATGTGCTGATTAACATTCATAATAATGATGCTGTTGTTATATATATTGTATACACTGTTTATACATATCCAATGATTGCATATTAGGATATGATGCATATTTATGCATGGGTATGTACATTAGAGATATTTGATGTAACTATATACTACAACCCTGTTCAGTGTATTATGCTTTGGTGTTTTTGCTCTGTAATTTTACACATTTTTAACAACAACTACCTCTGGTTCTTGTATCCGCCCACCAAATGGTTGCTTTTTCTTGTTGTGTATTGTCCCGCTCTATCATCTGGTTTCAACAATAAATGTTGAATTGTTTTGCATAAGACATATGGTCGTCTGTATATTCATATCCATG
This sequence comes from Allobates femoralis, assembly GCA_033576535.1. Classification (NCBI taxonomy): domain Eukaryota; kingdom Metazoa; phylum Chordata; class Amphibia; order Anura; family Aromobatidae; genus Allobates; species Allobates femoralis. The sequence continues at coordinate 261,002,554 of JARQOC010000001.1, read as the reverse complement.
CATGGGATGTAGATCATGAATACAAAAAGAAGAAAGACCATGCATATATACCATATATTGTGCACACCAATGAATTAATCAGTTGTATCTTTTATTATCAAAAACCAAGACAACAATAACAAAACATATTAAAAACAATTACAACCAAAGTATGTTTACAGAGTATATTGTCAATTCAATTACATTCAGGTTTGTATACTCAACAATGAAGATAAACAGAGCAATGAGACGTGGTGGATGCCGATCTATAGTAGTATGATATTATAACCAACTATAACCCTTGCTTAATATACATATAATATATATAATGATGTCTGTGGGACTGTCCCACCATCAAAGATTTATATCATTTTAAATGAACCACAAGGGAAAGGGGGTTAACCCTGATCAAGAGCACAACACACCACATCCACAATCATTCCCATCCTGGCTGCAACCTGGGTGTTCGGAGGCCTCACGGATTCTGCTGCCGTTGGCAGCTTCCTCTGGAGAAGGGATCTTTTGCATTGAAGCGTCTTATGAGCATGTGCTAAGGTCATTGTGAAGGGAAGGGGAGTACAGTCAGCTGTGAAACTGACTTCTCTGGATGATAGATCCTGTGTTATCAGCTGCATAAAATGTTCACTGTCATTTTAATCCTGACTCTGATAAGGACATTTGCTGAAAAATTGTCCTGAAAGTATGAGTGTAAAACAGCTCAAATGACTGTTTTACAATTGTGCGTTATGCCACAGATTGAGACATGAACAAAATTGCCAACATTTTTTATAAACTTAATTAAACACAAAATCCTCATAATCACCAATAGGTCATTTTCACATTATTTCCCTTTAAATTGTTGTAAATTAGGAACCCAATCTCGGTGATTTTAACATGATCAGATTCAAATTGATCCTGCTAGCCTTTTTGGTAGGTAAAGATTGAAACAGTATTTTATTTTACATATTTCATCAAATCTATTACCCAACATTTGATTTATACTTGAGTTATCTATTTTTGATAAAGAAAACAGTAAACTACTAGAAATAGATGCAAAGGAATGCAAACAAATGTCAATTTTTGCAGGTATGTGATCCCTTAGTTTACAGGGAAATATTTCTTCTCTCATTTCTTCACTCAAATTAAACATGTACTGTAGGCAGGCATGTACCCATACATTGTGCCTGCACCTTTACATGCAGAAAGAAGGCTGCATGTGACAGCTGACCTCACACAGTAAACACCAAGGTGAAAAAAAGCTGTAATCTAAGCCTAGATGATGCAGTTAATAATGTTTAAAGCTATCCACTAATACACATCGATTAAACCCATTCTGGCAATCGAATATGTAAGCAGGAGGGTAACTACAACTGGTGCAGGAGTTGCAATCGCACCAAGGTCCTGGAGCATAGGGGGCCCCAAAAGTCCCTTTGGCCTATAGAAAAATACTGTTTCTATTAAAGATTTGCAATAAATGGACGTCCCATTGGAGCTTTCGCATCGGGGCCCATGAGCATCACGTTAGCCACTATGTATGACATGTTAAAGAGAACCTCACAGCTGAGCTGACACATGCTGCTCCTTTCATGAGTAGAATGTATCATAATGGTTGTATGTACTCAGTCCGTTATGTTTGACTCTCAAACATTACAGCATTTTACATAAAAATATAATTTTAAAGAAACAGCTGTGGATCCGCCTGTCCATCTAGTTTCCTGTGTGGCTCAGTTTTCAGCAGCTTCTTCCCACCCACTGCCATTCAGAACACATGCAATATTTGGTTGGACCAAGTATGAATGCGTATATGATAATAATATATGTATATAATGTTTATTCATTTGTATAGCATTCCATAATGCTTTACATACATTTGCAACATTGTCTGTATTTGGGCTCACAATCTAAACATCCTATCTGTATGTTTTTTATTTGAAATGTGGGAGAAAACCAGAGTTACTGGAGAAAACCCACACAAACACAGGGAGAACATACAAACTCCTTGCAGATGTTGTCCTGGATGGGAATTGAAACCAGGACCTCAGTGCTGCAAGGCTGCAGTGCTACCACTGAGCCACCGTACCAACCATGTATGGGGTGTTGACTAGAAATAACTGTCAGTGTCTGGTTAAATTAAAGGGGTTCTGCAAGTAAAGTGATAAAATAAATAAACATAATAAATAAATCTTTCAAATACTAAACATTTTTCTAAATATCATTATTTAGCAAAAAGGTATGCTTTTTGCAGTGCACTTTGTCAGGACTTTAAAGTTGCAGTTAGTTTAGGTATGCACACAGCGGTTAAGTCGAGGTGCCAGTGAATGAGTTCAGTGAACCACTGTAAGTTATTCAGAGAAGATCCAGAGAGTACTCTTTACTAGAGATGAGCGAACTTTCCTTGAACATGTTCGCGAATTTCAAATTCGGCAGATTTGGTTCATGATTGGAAACCCGAGCAAATTAACAAAAAAAAGGTGAAAATAGCTTTGTTCATTAACTGATTGGATAATAAAAAGCATTTATGTGTTTAAGTAATGCTATTCTTCTGCCTCTTGATAGAGTAGGAGAGCGGGTGGGACATGTTTGATGAGGGGAGGGGTGGGGAGAGGTCAGAGTAGCAGCAGACTCCATTTATTTCTCCGTACTTTCTGTGTGGATGTTCCTAGTCGGCAGCCAATCAAGGCTCATAAAACATCTACAAGTTGAAGACACAAGGGATTTTCTCATTGGCTGACTTGCTTCATTGGCTTTATGCTGATGACACACAACTATACACTTCTTCCCCTGACCTTACTCCCGCTCTAATAAAGAACACCAATGACTGTCTAACTGCAGTTTCCAATATCATGTCCGCTGTCTATCTGAAACTCAACAATTCCAAAATTGAAAACTGCTCCCGCCCACCACTAACCTTCCTAAATCTGACATCTCTCTCTCAGTGTGCGGCACCAAGATAAAGCCTAGTCATCAGGCTCGCTGTCTGGGTGTTATGTTTGACTCTGATCTTTCCTTCACTCCATATATACAATCTCTTGCCCGCTCTTGCTGCTTGCACCTGAAGAACATCTCTAGAACATCTCGCCCATTTCTTACCTTGGAAACCACAAAAACCCTCATTGTGGCCCTGATTCATGCCCACCTTTTCTATTGTAATTCTCTTTTAATTGGCCTCCACCCCCGCACTAGGCTTTCCCCTCTCCAGTCCATCCTTAATGCGGTAGCCAGGATCACTTATCTAGCTAATGACTCACCGTAGCCGGGTTCTGCACGTCGCAGGCGTTGACTCTCCTTTGTCACGGAACCGCACCTGCGGCAGTGGGGCCCGGTGGTCCAGATCAATAGGGGGGGATGGCTGAACAGTAGGGATTAATTGTCTTAGTGACGCCACCTTTGAGTGTTCCGGTAACTGTATCGGCGCTGCGGGGCCTCCGGGGGATGGAATGCAGCAAGATGGGACGCTTCCCACAGGATGAGCGGAAGTCCCCGGGGCCAGGAGCTGCACAAGATGTTGTGAGGCAGCTGCGGTAATACTGCTGTCAGGCTCAAGAATCAGACGCAGACACTTCAAAGTCTTTTAGGTACCTTTACTGGTGGTAATCAGGTACACTCAGACTGGGATAATGAAGTCAGCACTCCTGGAGGTTCACAGCAAGCAGTTAGTGTAGGCTTCCTTTCTCTATCTTCTAAGGCTAAGGTCGGGTGGATGTGGAATCCAGCCGGACCGGGCAGTATGTTCAATGGAACGGATTTCACCTGGGTAGCTGCACTGAGGGCACTGTAAAAGGGTGATGATAATTCTACCTTCTTCCCTGGGCTCTCGTTGGTAGGTGCGGCAGGTGCACAGGGGGCTAGACTCCCTGTGAAGTATGCTGGTTCTCTGTGGTGGCTATATAGTTCCCACAGCTTCGGTTCCAGTAACCGGTGGATAAGGGAGAGAGTTATGATTACTCTGGTTTCCCTGAGAGGTGTTCTTCTTCTTCCTCTGACCCCAATTGCAAGGGTCCCTCACTTGCTAGATGGCTGATTGGGCCTAGTGTGTTCCTCATAAGACAGAGGTTACACACTGCCTGCAGCTCTTGTAGCGTCTGCACACACTCTGGTGTTTCTCCCTCCAAGACCCTATTTATAGGGGGAACTGGCTCAAAGTGACCAGTGGATCTTCCCCTAGAGGCTTGGGGTGAAACCAGGTGTTCTAAGGTGTTGTAAGTGTTTTGTGTGAGTGATGCTTGCTGTTAGCTCCATTCATGCCCCAAGGATTTCTGTGGTGCCCAACAAGGTGCCAGGGTGCCACATTCCCCCTTAGTTAACCTCAGTTCTCCCGGCTGAGCAAAAAGTTCTTTTTACAACTTAACCACTAAGCATTTTATAAACAGTTAATAACAGAGTCTTAAAGAGCAAATACAAAAATCACTAAAAAGAGAAGGGAAAAATATGAAAAGCAGTCCATACGGCACTAGTCCATCTGCCGCAGGCTGGAAAAGGTAAAGTTTTAGGTCACACAAGTCCTGTGACAATTGTCCAAAGTTTATGAAAAAGGGATAAAGTCCAGAAATACACGGGTATACACTTTTAAACTTTATACATTCCCTACGGGTGTCTCTGCTTGGGAGGCCGGTACTAACCTTCTTTACTTTACCAGGCGCTTTCTGTCCCCAACTTAATATACTTGGGACAGAGCCCAGTTCCTCCACCCTTCTGTACACTACTTTTTACAGGTTCTGAAACGGTTACTATTTACATTGACAGGTACTATATTCCACTACATTTTAAACCCATTCTCCATATTTGCTTGGGGGTTGTCCTAATGGACTACGTGTGGATTTGCGTGTGTGGTTGTCTCAAAAGCTGTTGGTGTAGTGTACTGAGTGGTTCTTTCTCTACTTCTGCTTTGTGTAAGGCCATAGTAAGTACGTAACCTATCTGCTGGACTATCCTCTGTAGGTAGTTGTGTAGGACTTTCTTCTCTTACTGTGGGACTAGCAGGTTCACCGATTACAGGAATCTCAGGTTCCAATATAACAGGCTGCATATCTTGCACTTGAACTTGTTGAACTTGTTGAGTTGGTTTTCTACAGGCTGGTAGAAATGCATAACTGGTATGATGTATGCACCATTGCATTGTGGCCAGTCAGCTGCTAAGTATCCAATGTCTGTATAGACTAGATTTTCTTTAGGTTCTTGATCTGTAATTACAGTAGGGTAACTGGTTACTTGTGGGATTAACTGGTTTTGCAGATATATACTGGGCACTGCTGTGTTACAGGGACCGGTGCTACTTACACATGTAAGGGTGCGAGTAAAGCAGGTTCATGTGCCCGGGTGCATGCTTGTTAGACAGCAATATCAATGGATAAGAAAAAATTGCGGCACTCACCGAGCAAATCTTTTTCCTTTTTTATTTCAGAGTCCTCTTTACATGGTTTCTCTGCGATGGGGGAGGGAGTGAGGAGACACACAGGTGACGGATTCCGTTTCGGAGCGCCTGCCCCTTCTACGGACCTTGTTGTGGGATTAACTGGGTTGGACATTTCTTCAAATGATCCCTTGAAACAGTTGCAAAAGTAATTCCTTGATATTTGATAATGACGTAAGTTTTGGAATTGTCATACTGTGATGGCATAACTGTGTAGGGTTCAGATTCCCAACTGTTATCCAATTTGTTGGTTTTTCTTTTTCTTTTTAGCACTAAGTCTCCTGTAGCTAGAGGTTCAGCTGAGGCGTGCTTGTTAAAGTCTTTTTCTTGCTTGGTTCTGCTGATTTCTAGGTTTCTTTCTACGCTCTCTTGTACCTTTCTGTACTGTTCTTGGCGTTGACTGACCCAATCTTCATCAGAAGAATCTTCTGTGGGTTCGATGGTTCCCATCTGCAAGTCAATAGGTAATTTACCTGGTCTTGCTTGCATCAGGTAAGCAGGTGTATAATTGGTTGAACTGACTGGTATGTGGTTGTAGATGTCCACAAGATCTGGAAGTTTTTCAGGCCATTGATTTCTCTCTTCAACTGGTTAGGTTTTGAGCATGTCAATGACGATGTGGTTCATCTTCTCACATAAACCGTTTGTCTGGGGATGATAAGGTGTGGTGCGGATCTTTTTACACTCATATAGCCCTAAGAATTCTTGGAACAGAGGTGATTCGAAGGCTG
>JARQOC010000001.1:260955152-260996334 GCA_033576535.1 Allobates femoralis | reverse complement strand
ACCCAACGCTGTTCTAGGGCACCCAGCTTTGCAGTCTCTAAATGGGTTATAGGGTTGTCATCTGTGAAAGCTGTGAACGGGGCGGAAGCCAGGTAATGCTTGAAACGCTCTGTGATTGCCCAGACCAGGGCCAGGAACTCTGGCTTGAAGGAGCTGTAGTTCTCCGGGTTCCTATCTGTGGGACGGAGCTTTCTGCTGGCATAGGCTATCACCTTTTCCTTTCCCTGCTGGCGTTGAGCTAGAACTGCTCCTAAACCTTCATTACTTGCATCAGTGTACAGTAGAAACGGGAGATTGTAATGGGGGTAGGTCAGGATTTCTTCTCCTGTTAAAGCATCTTTCAGCTTCTGGAAGGATTGTTCCTGTTCTGGCCCCCAGTGGAACGGGGGTCCCTGATCTTGCCGTTTTTGGATTGACCTACTATATCGTCAGTAGTAACCGACCAGTCCTAGAAATTGACGTACCTCTTTGTGAGAAGTTGGTGCTGGCCAGTCCTTGATGACGGTTACTTTATCCGGATCCGGTGCTACGCCTTCGGCACTAACCACATGTCCTAGGTATTGGACCTTGGATTTCAGCAGGTGGCACTTGGACGGTTTCAGTTTCATCCCGTACTTGGACAGTGACTCGAACACTTCACTCAGGTGCTGGAGGTGATCTTCATAGGTCTGAGAGTATACAATGACATCATCAAGGTATAACAGAACAGTCTCAAAATTCTTGTGGCCCAAACAACACTCCATCAGTCTCTGAAATGTTCCTGGGGCATTGCACAACCCAAATGGCATACTGTTGAACTCGCATAGTCCCATAGGTGTCGTGAAGGCTGTTTTCTCACGATCCTCTTCTGCAACGGCAACCTGCCAGTACCCACTAGTAAGATCTAATGTGGAGAAGTAGTTGGCAGATTTGAGTGCAGCTAGTGACTCCTCTATGCGGGGTAACGGGTATGCATCCTTGTGTGTGACTTTGTTGATTTGTCTGTAGTCTACGCATATCCTCATACTACCATCTTTCTTTTTAACCAGGACTAGTGGTGCTGCCCAGGGACTACAGCTATCCCTAATGACTCCTGCATTTTTCATGTCCTGAAGCATCTCTTTTGCTTTTTGGTAGTGTGTGGGTGGTATAGGTCTGTACCTTTCTTTGATAGGTGCATGGTTGCCTGTGGGAATATGGTGTTGTACCTCTTTAATCCTCCCGAAGTCAAGTGGGTGTTTGCTGAACACTTGCTCATACTCCCGAACTACCCGGTATACTCCATTTTTCTGATGAGAAGGTGTGTTGTCAGTTCCTACACTGAGCTCCTGACACCATTTCTCTAACTGATCTTTGGAGTGAGGGGGTTCATCAGTGACTGTTTGGGCAGATGATTTTACATCAATTACAGCATCATCTTTAACCTGGTACAATTTTGCGACAGTTGCATATCTTGGCAGTCTGACTTCGTCATCACCATAATTTAATATGCGTACGGGGACTCTCCCTTTTCTCACGTCGACCAACCCTCTGGCTGTCAAGAGCGTAGGACTACTATCAGACATTACAGGTTCTACTACAGCTTGGTAGTCCTGCCCTCTGAGGCCTATGGCTGCTCGACACCAGATCATCATTTCACTTCTGGGTGGTACCACAATTGGAATGGGATCTGTGACCCGTACTCTGCCAATTTCACCATTAGACAATGTTACCTGTTGTTGATAAACCAGAGCTCGGATCTGCTTTTGGATAGCCCTCTTTTCTCCTGGTCTACCAGCTTCAACACTCTGTTGGAGTAAAAACAACACTTCATCGATGCATTTAACCATAACATTAGTACCCAGTATTACATATGGATCTTTGTTGTTAGGTTTATCCTGAACCACTAAGATACCCTGGTTCTTCAGCTGCACCCTCCCGACCTTTACTGTAGCTTCCCATTGTCCCTCGATTGTAACTAATATACCATTAGTGGCTTCAATGTTCAAATCAGGGTTAGGGGGTTCCAGCTTAACATCTGGCCAGAACCGCTTGTAAAGGATACTCGGGATGGTTGTCACCTGGGATCCAGTGTCTATCAAGGCGGAGGTAGTGATGCCATCGATGACGATTGGTAGGTAAGGACAGTCTCCTACATACTTGTGTTCCCAGCTGGTCGTTGGGCCTGGACAGTCTACTCCTGGGGTTGGCCCTTCTCGCCCAGGGGTTGCCCGTTTAAAGGACAGTACTGTTGAGTACATCCTCCTAAGTCATTCTGCTGACTGGTGCGGCGTCTGTCAGGACTGTGGCGGTCTGCAGGTTTTCCTCGCGGCGGCTGTGTCTTTCTCTTCATCCACGAGACGTCGTCAGGGCTGTCGGCAAGTTGAATCTTGTCTGATGACCTTGCATCTGTCTTGGGTCTTCTCCCAGCTTGTAGCTTGGCCACGTCCTTCATCAACTGCTCTACATTAGCACACAGTTGTTCAAACCGGTCAGGTGTTGTAGTCTGTGCACTAGACTGAACCGCAGGGATTGGAGATGCTGTTGCCGGCACGGAAGGGGTGTCAGTCTGCTGCTGCTGTGAAGCGGGATCGGGCACTGCGGCGAGCCGTTGTCCCCATACTGTTAAGTCTCTCAAAGTGTCAAACTCTGCGCCAGGATTTTGTATGGACCACCAGCTTGCTTGCTTTCTATCTTCCGATAGTTTAAGGCCCACAGTAAACTGTCCAATTAGCGCTTTGTTCTCATCTCTGACACCATCAGGATCGACTTGCTTTAACAGTCTTAGTGCTTCTTGCAAGCGCTGTGAATAATCTAGAACACTTTCTTGTGCCCCTTGCTTACAATGATAGAATGACAGTCTTAATTCAGCCTCAGTATGGCGTTCAAAAACCCGGGCTAATTTAGCGAATATCTGCTCCACAGACTCCTGAGTTTCTACAGACCAGTTGCGGCTCTGCAGCTCGGCTGCGCCTGTTAACTGTCCCATAATAACTGTAGCTCTATGCTTACCGGTCATAGCGTACATGTCCAGCGTTTGGCATATCTTCCTCTGGAATGTCTCCAAAGTACTGGGTGTACCGCTGTACTTAGGTAACCAGGTCGCATTCGGAACATAAGGTAAAGATATCGGCATAATCGGGGCGGATTGTTGTAGCATACCGCCAGCGTGTTGCTGTCCATCTGGAAGTGCGTTTTGCGGTGCCGCTTGGTTTAGCGGGGGTACCGCGTTGTTAGGAGCCGGGATACTCATAGTTGCTCCCCCTTAGTTAAGCGCGGCCAGTCCCTCGGTATCAATCGGAAGTGTCGGCCTCGCGGTGAGGAGTGAGGCACCACGGGAGTTTCCGGTTCCTGCTGCGTACAGGGGAAGTCAATCTTCGCGCCCCTTTGCACAGTTATGCCCCTTCTGTTCGCGCCTTTCGCGCAGCAATGGCGGTTCAAATAAACAGTTCGGTATATACAGTCATTAAAATAGCACACAATACCCGTTAAGGAACGGGCCTGCTCGTATCCTGTTCGCGACGCCAAATTTTGACTCACCGTAGCCGGGTTCTGCACGTCGCAGTCGTTGACTCTCCTTTGTCACGGAACCGCGCCTGCGGCAGTGGGGCCCGGTGGTCCAGATCAATAGGGGGGGATGGCTGAACAGTAGGGATTAATTGTCTTCGTGACGCCACTGTGAGTGTTCCAGTAACTGTACCGGCGCTGCGGGGCCTCCGGGGGATGGAATGCAGCAAGATGGGACGCTGCCCACAGGATGAGCGGGAGTCCCCGGGGCCAGGAGCTGCACAAGATGTTGTGAGGCAGCTGCGGTAATACTGATGTTAGGCTCAGGAATCAGACGCAGACACTTCAAAGTATTTTAGGTACCTTTACTGGTGGTAATCAGGTACACTCAGACCGGGATAGTGAAGTCAGCACTCCTGGAGGTTCACAGCAAGCAGTTAGTGTAGGCTTCCTTTCTCTGTCTTCTAAGGCTAAGGTCGGGTGGATGTGGAATCCAGCCGGACCGGGCAGTATGTTCAATGGAACGGATTTCACCTGGGTAGCTGCACTGAGGGCACTGTAAAAGGGTGATGATAATTCTACCTTCTTCCCTGGGCTCTCGTTGGTAGGTGCGGCAGGTGCACAGGGGGCTAGACTCCCTGTGAAGTATGCTGGTTCTCTGTGGTGGCTATATAGTTCCCACAGCTTCGGTTCCAGTAACCGGTGGATAAGGGAGAGAGTTATGATTACTCTGGTTTCCCTGAGAGGTGTTCTCCTTCTTCCTCTGACCCCAATTGCAAGGGTCCCTCACTTGCTAGATGGCTGATTGGGCCTAGTGTGTTCCTCATAAGACAGAGGTTACACACTGCCTGCAGCTCTTGTAGCATCTGCACACACTCTGGTGTTTCTCCCTCCAAGACCCTATTTATAGGGGGAACTGGTTCAAAGTGACCAGTGGAGCTTCCCCTAGAGGCTTGGGGTGAAACCAGGTGTTCTAAGGTGTTGTAAGTGTTTTGTGTGAGTGATGCTTGCTGTTAGCTCCATTCATGCCCCAAGGATTTCTGTGGTGCCCAACAAGGTGCCAGGGTGCCACACTAACTGTTACTCAGACGCTTCCGCTCTATGCCAGTCATTACACTGTGGCTGCCCATACACTATAGGATCCAATTCGAACTATTTGTTCTCACCCACAAAGCTCATCACAGTGCAGCACCACCCTACCTCTCTACCCTCATCTCTGTCTATTACCCCACCCGTTGTCTTCACTCTGGAAGTGACTTTATACTCACTTCTGCATTGATCCGAAACTCCCACTTCCGGCTCCAAGACTTCTCCCGAGCTGCACTAATTCTCTGGAATGCTCTACCCCAAGAAATTAGGTCTATCCACAACTTACATAGTTTCAGGATATCCCTAACAACACATCTGTTTATGGTGGCCTATCATGATCCCTAGTCAAAGTCACTTAGACATAACATATCCGCTCCACCAGTCTCAAAATGCATCACAAATAATGGATGGTGAACACTTATGCTGCTTCTTTCTGTTCCCCATCTTCTGAAGTTGACTATACCATCATTGTAAATAAGCACCAGTACTTTGTGTCACCCCCACATCATTGTTAGATTGTAAGCTCGTATGAGCAGGGCTGTCATTATTTTGCTTTAATTATTGTATTATGCTTTATATTGTATTTTGTATTGCATTGCATTGTTTTTTGTATTGTATTGTATTATATTTTCTGATAACTGTTTCTTATGATTGTTTGTATATGAACCTCTGAATTGTGAAGTGCTGCGGAATATGTTGGCACCATATAAATAAAGATTATTATTATTATTATTATTGGCTTCCAAAGTTACATGTCCCTCGGGATGTAAGGGGAGGCCATTTGCCATCGTCATTTTCTGAGTGTTACTGCTTAGGAACAGTGCTGCTCCGTGTTACTCTACGCCTCACTGAACATAGTCCACCACTAGGGATGGGCGAGTCTACTCGCTAGGACTCGTTACTCGGCGAGTAGTAAGGGACTCGCAGGACTCGGTACTCTGCGAGTTTCCCAGCGATTACTCGCACAGCAACGAGTCCAATGCAAATCAATATCAATCCTAGTTTTGTCAGAGACTCTGACAAAACTAGGATTGCCATTGACTTGCATTGGTCTCATTACTGTGCAAGTAATCGCAGGGAAACTCGCAAAGTAACTGCTGTTACTTTGCGAGCCGAATCCAGCTGTCTGCTCTGTGCAGGCTGCCGCAGCTCCAGGGTCCTAGAGCCTGCCTGCTCACAGAGATGATGTAGCAGTGCTGAGATTGTTCTCAGTCTGCTCATTCCCTGTGCATAGACATCTATATCTATGCACAGGGGATGTAGCAGAGAGGACATCGCGTTTTGGACTACGTCGGACGGAAAAGGATTTTTTTAATTAAAGATGGAGTCCCTAATGGCTTTTTTTTTTTTTTATTTCTAATAAAAAATTTTCTCTATGTTGTGTTTTTTTAACCCTTTATTGGAGATTCTTAGTGGCCGGGTCAAACGTGGCCTGACATTAAGAATCTCGGGCTTAATACCAGCTTGTATAACAAAGCTGGTATTAACCCCTTTATTGCCCAGCGTGCCACCGCCACCAGGGCCGCTGGAAGAGCGGGGTTCAGCGCCAGAAGAAGGCGCTTCAATGAACGCGCCATCTTCTGGGGCGGCTGCGGGCTGCAATTTGCAGCGGGGTGTGCCCAGAAAGCTTGGGCCTCCCTGCGCTGCGGATTCCAGCCCCCAGCTGCTTAGCTGTACCTGGCTAGACATAGAAATTGCGCGGATCCCCACGCATTTTTTTTATTTTATTTCATGAAATTCATGAAATTATTTAAAAAAATGGCTCCCCTATATTCTTGTGTCTGGCCAGGTACAAATAGGCACCTGGGGGTTGGGGGCAGCCCGTCGCTGCCTGCTGGATCCGGCTGGTTCCAGAAATACGGCGAAGCCCACGTGAAATTTTTTTCTGACAAATCCATAAAACAATGTAAATAAAAGGGACTGCATCTTTATTAACCCCTGGACCATGGGCGAGGGGTTAATAAAGATGTAGTCCCTTTTTTAGGATTGTTTTATTGATTTTTCAGAAAAAAAATTACATGGGCTTCGCAGTATTTCTGGAACCAGCCGGATCCAGCAGGCAGCGACGGGCTGCCCCCAACCCCCAGGTGCCTATTTGCACCTGGCCAGACACAAGAATATAGGGGAGCCCTTTTTTTTTATTATTTCATGAATTTCATGAAATAATTAAAAAAAAATGAGTGGGGCTCCGCGCAATTTCTATGTCTAGCCAGGTACAGCTAAGCAGCTGGGGGCTGGAATCCGCAGCGCAGGGATGCCCAAGCTTTCTGGGCACACCCCGCTGCAAATTGCAGCCCGCAGCCGCCCCAGAAGATGGCGCGTTCATTGAAGCGCCTTCTTCTGGCGCTGAACCCCGCTCTTCCAGCGGCCCTGGTGGCGGTGGCACGCTGGGTAATAAAGAGGTTAGGGCCAACTTTGTATTATCAGCTGGCCCTAAGCCCGAAATTTATGGCGGTCACGCCAATATTAGACATGACCGCCATGAATTTCTATTAAATTGTTTTAAAAAAAACACAACACAGAGAAAATTTTTTATTAGAAATAAAAAAAAAGCCATTAGGGACTCCATCTTTAATTAAAAAAATCCTCTTCCGTCCGACGTAGTCCAAAACGCGATGTCCTCTCTGCTACATCCCCTGTGCATAGATATAGATGTCTATGCACAGGGATGAGCAGACTGAGAACAATCTCAGCTCTGCTACACACAGGAAGAGCAGGCAGGCTCTAGGACCCTGGAGCTGCAGCAGCCTGCACACAGAGCAGACAGCCGGACTCTTATCTGTGCGAGTTTCCCAGCGATTACTTGCACAGTAAACGAGTCCAATGCAAGTCAATGCCAATCCTAGTTTTGTCAGAGTCTCTGACAAAACTAGGATTGCTTCAGGCTGAAGCTTCCGAGACACATCTGCGATTTGTAAATCGCACACTACTCGCTATTACTCGCTTCCCCATTCATTAACATTGGACTCGCTAGACTCGCAACGAGTAGCGAGTCCCGGGCTCGGACTCGCTAGAGTCAAGCGATTCCGAGTAGTTTAGGACTCGCCCATCACTATCCACCACATCAACTGCATCTGCTGCTTCTTCCTCATATGTCACCGAGGGCAAGTGTTGTGTGACAGGTGTCTGGCCACAGAACCTCCACTTGTTTACCCACTACAGTCAGGGTAAGTGAAAGTGTGGCGTCCCACTGATCGGGCGTCATAGTTGGGGTACTGCACCCATAAAAGAGTGTGCGGTTATCCCTGTCACAGTGGGAATGCAAGGTTTGTAGGAGGCTCCCACCTCGGCACTCCCACACTCGAGCCAAGGCAAATGGTTGGAGCCCAGTCCCTGGGGGGAGAGTTAGGGGAGGAGGTAGGTAGCAAAATGGGGAGTTTTAGTTTGCCCAGAGGAGAAGAAGGAAAGGGAGCCCTGAGTGAGAAAAGGGGACTCCGAGATAGGGGGCCTGAGAGTGGAACAGGCAGCCCAGGAACAGAGAGAGGGAACCCCCATACCGGAGCGCCCATACTCCGGGGGGAACCCTAGTCCACCACGGGGAGCCGGCTCCGAGGATGCGGTGCAGGGAGTCTAGCCCCTGAGCTACCAATACCGGCCGTCGCAGGTCAGTCCACCGGCCCCGACGCCCTGCCCTTCTTGCTGCAACATGATGTCCGTGTTTGTTAGGATTCGAATTAGTGATGACTACTGGATTGCCACACTGTTGGATGCACAGTACAAAAGTAAATTTAGCCAGATGCTTTCCGCCCTGGAAAAGGGACACACGCATGCTGGAGTATCAAAAAAAAAACTTGTAGTATGGAGGAGCTGCCTGTTCTCGCCAGTCATGCCTTTGAGGTTTTTGTCATGCCCGCAGGCAGCGTTTTCTTGGAACGTGTTTTCAGCACTGAAAATAAAGACCACCTAACTTTCATCATGATGAACAAGTCATAGATACCTAAAGACTTTTCCACTGCAATGGCAGACTGGGCAGACTAGGTGATGTTGTACTTTTTAGTGTGCTGCATTGATCTCACCATTATACAATTTTTATTCTGGGCTCAATTGATCCCACTTTGGTGATATCTGGCCCTCATTTTTTAAAATGTGGAGACTCTTTATGGGATCTCCTTCTTGTCTATTTCCTCAGTTTAGCAGGGCTCTCTGAACACAATGCGTACATGAGTTACTCATCCATTAGTTACTAATCAATGTTTAACCTTACGGAAGGAACCATTCAAGTCACCCTGGTGACTCATCACAAAACTCTACCTTATATTGAATCAGCCAATCGGCTGACACCTAGACAGTACAGATGTTTTTTATTTTTTCCAAGATTTAATTTTTTGGTCAATTTCAGCCTGGGGTCTAAAAACTTGAGCGCTGATACTTTGTCTCATAGCATTGATTCCATTAGTCTTCCAGAACCTCCATCCTCCATTTTTCTTCAGGGTATTATGTGGCCATGGTATCCTCAGAGCTGTAAGCGGAAATCTGTGATGCTCAGTCATTGGCTCCTTCCAATACCCCTGAATACAAGTTGTTTGCCCCTATGTACCTAAGATTATGTCTTTTGCAAGAATTCTATGATTCTGTGTTGAGTGGCCATCCTGGGGTCACAGCTACCCAGAAGGCAGTTGCTAGACTCTTTTGGTGGTCTGCCATACATAATGATATTAAAGAGTTTCCATCATCTTGTGAAAATTGCGCACACATCAAAGTACGCCATTGCGGGCCGGCCGAGGAGTTTGCTTCATTGCCAATTCTGGAAAGACCATGGACTAATTTGTCCATGGATTTAATCTCCGATTTGTCTCTGTCTGCGGGAAAGACCACTATCTGGATGATAGTCGACCAATTCAGCAAGCAAACTCATTTTGTTACGTTATCTGGGTAACCCAATGCTGAAACTCTCTCCAAACTGTTCATTGTTCATGCGGTACAGTTGCATGGGATTCCTCTAAATATTGGGACCAATAGGGGGTTACAATTCATCTCTAAATTGTGGAGTGGTTTCTGTAAAAACTAACGGTCAAACAGCGATCAAATCAGTTTTTGGAACAAATATTAAGGTGTTTTGTCACTGATCAGAAGGGGAATTGGTCATCCTGTCTTTGTCTGGCTGAGTTTTTCTTTAACAGTCGGGTTAATCAGTCCATGTGGATCTTGCAGTACTTTCTTTACTATGGGTTTCATCATCCTTTTTGGTGAGTTCTCCAGGATTAGTTCAGGGGGTCCTAACAAAAGTTTAGGGACATCTGGACTGGAGGGAGGTTAAAAAATATCGGAGTGGCTCAGCGTCGGCAGAAACAAAAGGCCAATTGGAGAGACTCATGCAAAACAAGAAAGTAGGAGGGCGCAAATGAGGAGTACCCAGTGGTCTAGTAGGGTATTTGTTGTAAGGTGGGGGGACTTAACCTCTCACCTGAAATGGTTGTGCACTCCTGCACAACCACGATTACCAGCATGATAGCGTGGAGCTCCAGGAGCCGCAAGACCGCTCCTCCATTAGCGCTTCCTGGTTCCGTCACATGGTGTGGTCACCTGGCCCTGTGTCATCGATATACATCATCTCAGGTCCTGTAATCGGTGAGAGAAGCTCTCCGAAGCATTCTATGCTGCTCCAAGCTACAATCTCTCAGAGGGAGCAATCAACTGAGAAAAGGATGGTTTGTGGTTCCTAATAGGAAAACTGGATTGCAAGGATGATTCCCAAGGGGAACTTTGCAGACCTGTTTATTTGGTTAAACACACAACGCATTTCGACAGTGAAATCCCCACATGAGGAAGACAGCAGGCCACTGTCGAAACGCGTTGTGTGTTTACTCAAATAAACAGGTCTGTAAAGTTCCCCTGAGGAGTCATCCTTGCATTCCAGTGCTCCTATTAGTAACCACAAACCATTCTATTCTCGATAGGAGACACTCGTCTGAGTCTGCCTTCAAGGTGGTAGATAAGGTTTGGCTGTCCTCTAGGAATATTAAACTGAAGATGCCCTTAACGAAGTTAGGTTCTAGATTCATTGGGCCATATGAGATTCTCGAGGTGTTCAGTTGCCTTCAGATTAAAACTCCCTCAGTTTTTTTGTATTCCTAATGTGTTCCACAGGTCATTGTTGAAGGAGTTTATTCCCTTTGTTCTGTCTCCCTAGCCCCTGCTTCCCCCGGTGTCTCTTGAGGGAGGCTTAGAATATGTGGTGCAAAGTAGTGATGGGCGAATCTACTCGCTAGGACTCGTTACTCGGCGAGTAGTAAGGGACTCGCAGGACTCGCTACTCGGCGAGTTTCCCAGCGAGGACTCGCAAAGTAGCGAGTCCAATTCAAGTAAATGGGAATCCTAGTTTTACTAGCGAGACTCGCTATATCACATCGCTATGTAGCTTGAATCTCCCCCAAATCGTTTAGAGAATGGCACCGCTTCACGGATACCCGCTGTAAGTAGCGATTCCGAGCGAGTCTTAGCGATTCCTAGCGAATCCTAGCGAGTCTACGAATCCGAGTCCTGTATTCTGTATTCGGGACTCGCGAATACAGAATCTGTTATGTTCCGACAAATCTTCCGAGACAGCCTAGCGTGTTAGGTCAGACAAACTTGTGAAGATGGACAAGCATGTTAGCCAATCTTATTCAGTAATGCCACAGCCCTCTTCTTGTGGCATTACTATGATTGGCTGCTGTCCATCGTGATGGCTATGTCATCGATGACAGGCAAGGCTGTATATAAGCCTTGCCACCGTCATTTTGAGCACATTTCTCTGAAGATCTGAGCTAGAACAGGGTGAGCTAGATTCTGGAGCAGATCATAGGGATTGTCAGTGAGTGTAGGGAACTTCAAGATTCCTTATATTAACCCCAAACAGCTCTTGTGAGAGCTAGCAGGAGGACAGAGGAGTACTGTGTACTGTGACACTGTAGGCAGGCAGGGAAGCAGGGAGCTGCAGCCTTTACAGTGTTCACAGGAGCGACCTCATAGCTTCGCTTACTCACTCAGCTGTTCTAATAGCTGAAGTGAGAGGCTTAGCTGAGGTACTATTTACAATTTTTTGCCAGCTGATAGATTTTGGGTCCTAAAAACCCCTTCAGCGTTATTTTGTCTGTGGCAGAACAGTGCGTTGCTGCTCTCCTAGCTGCAAATAGCACGTACGCCACCTACTTGTGCGACTAATTGTGCGCACTTAATAATTTTTTTCAGGGAATAGTGTGCTGCTTCACTGCCAAGTGTTAACACACACTTAACCCGCCAGTAAGTGACGCCTACAGCAACACCAAACTCCATCTCGGTGGCTGTGCGCACTTTCTAATTTTTTCAGGGACTAGTGTGGTGCTTCACTGTCAAGTGTTAGCACACACTTAACCCGCCAGTAAGTGACGCCTGCAGCAACACCAAACTCCATCTCGGTGGCTGTGCGCACTTTCTAATTTTTTCAGGGAATAGTGTGGTGCTTCACTGTCAAGTGTTAGCACACACTTAACCCGCCAGTAAGTGACGCCTGCAGCAACACCAAACTCCATCTCGGTGGCTGTGCGCACTTTCTAATTTTTTCAGGGAATAGTGTAGTGCTTCACTGCCAAGTGTTAGCACACACTTAACCCGCCAGTAAGTGACGCCTACAGCAACACCAAACTCCATCTCGGTGGCTGTGCGCACTTTCTAATTTTTTCAGGGAATAGTGTGGTGCTTCACTGTCAAGTGTTAGCACACACTTAACCCGCCAGTAAGTGACGCCTGCAGCAACACCAAACTCCATCTCGGTGGCTGTGCGCACTTTCTAATTTTTTCAGGGACTAGTGTGCTGCTTCACTGTCAAGTGTTAGCACACACTTAACCCGCCAGTAAGTGACGCCTACAGCAACACCAAACTTCATCTCGGTGGCTGTGCGCACTTTCTAATTTTTTCAGGGAATAGTGTGCTGCTTCACTGCCAAGTGTTAGCACACACTTAACCCGCCAGTAAGTGACGCCTACAGCAACACCAAACTCCATCTCGGTGGCTGTGCGCACTTTCTAATTTTTTCAGGGACTAGTGTGCTGCTTCACTGTCAAGTGTTAGCACACACTTAACCCGCCAGTAAGTGACGCCTACAGCAACACCAAACTCCATCTCGGTGGCTGTGCGCACTTTCTAATTTTTTCAGGGAATAGTGTGCTGCTTCACTGTCAAGTGTTAGCACACACTTAACCCGCTAGTAAGTGACGCCTGCAGCAACACCAAACTCCATCTCGGTGGCTGTGCGCACTTTCTAATTTTTTCAGGGACTAGTGTGCTGCTTCACTGTCAAGTGTTAGCACACACTTAACCCGCCAGTAAGTGACGCCTGCAGCAACACCAAACTCCATCTCGGTGGCAGTGCGCACTTTCTAATTTTTTCAGGGAATAGTGTGCTGCTTCACTGCCAAGTGTTAGCACACACTTAACCCGCCAGTAAGTGACGCCTGCATCAACACCTAACTCCATCTCGGTGGCTGTGCATTTGTCAACAATGTCCCAAAAACACACCCAAATTCCCAAAAACCAGTCTGCAAAGGGACAGGGACGAGGTCGGGGCCCTAGCAGTCGTGAACAACAATGCACTGGTAGAAGTAGACAGACAAGGATTGATCGATCCACCTTCCTGCTGTCTAAATTTCCCAGTACTCAACCGAAACGTGTCTTGAGGCCGGAAGATCAAGACCAAATAACATCTTGGATGGCTGACAAGACCTCAACCACGGGTTCTGGCAGCACACAATCATCCTTGACACCATATTCAGGTGCCGCTACTGACAACGCGGGGTCATCTAATGCACAAAATCTTCCTATTTCCTCAAGCCATCGCCAGACGGAGGAAAATTTAGACCGCGAACTTGGACATTCGGAAGATTTATTTGGTTCTTATCAGCCATTCAGAAAACCGGACCTTTCTTTGTCACTGCCTGAACAGATACTTGAACCAGACGTACATTCCATCTATGGACAAAGTTTGGATTCACCTCGTCCTGAAGAACGTCCCTTTCAACAAAGCCATAGACCGTCTCAGGAGGTGGAGGATGATGATGATGATGAGACACACATCTCATCTGGCCAGCCTGACCAGTCACGTTATCCAGATGACTTTGAGGAGGAGGGGGTGGATGATGAGACCACTGATCCAACCTGGACACTTGACATGCAGAGCCAACAGAGCAGCCAGGAGGAGGAAAGTGGTTATGTACCACCGCCTAAAGCACCCAGGCTTACTCCTTTATCCAGAATCCAAGCTGTGACAACAGTAGCCCAAATTGTGTCAACTGTTGCACAAACTGTACCAACTGTTGCCCCAACTTTAAGAACAGTTGGCCAAAATGTGTCTACAGTTTGTGTTGGCCAGACTCATCCTTCAGTTCCTACACTACAACCTAAAGGACGAACATCCATTGTCTGGAAATTTTTTAAAGATAGCCCATCAGTACCAAATGTGGTTATATGTAACATCTGCTATGCCAGGCTGAGCAGAGGCCAGGGCAAAGTAAACTTGAGCACCAGCAGTATGCGAAAACACATGACTCTTAAGCACCCAAGTCAGTGGTTGGCCCATCAGGGTTCGACATCAGGGCCTTCTGACCTCAACACCGTTATGCCACCTCCGAATCGTCCTTCACCATCTACTGTTCATGCAGCAGCTCCTACTCATACGATCTCCTCACAAGCTGCGTTACACCAGAGATATGACAGTAGTCAAGTGACTTGTGAGTCTGCGCCAATTGTCCAGTTGTCTGTTCCACAGCTGTATGAGAGGCAGCGGAAGCACCCATCCACACACCCTTTTTCTCGACAAATGACAGCGCAAATTTCTAAGCTGTTAGCTGTAGAAATGCTGCCATTTAGGCTTGTTGATACTGAGGCTTTTAGGGAGTTGTTGGCTGTGGCAGCACCACGATACACTGTCCCCAGTCGCAATTTTTTTTCACGTACTGCCATACCCGCGCTACATCAGCACGTGGTTAACAACTTGAAGCGTGCACTGACAAATGCTGTGAGCGGAAAAGTTCACCTGACAACTGATACCTGGACAAGTACTTGTGGACAGGGCAGATACATATCCCTAACAGCTCACTGGATCAACCTTGTCGAGAGTGTCCCAAAGTGTAATAGTGGAATATCTGCGATCCTACCAACTCCACGAATAGTGGGCACAGCATCATTCCGGGTGTCCGCGTCCTCATATACTTCTACAACACAATGTGCGTCTTCTACTTCCTTGACCACTGCTGATTTGTCCGCCACATCACGTCAAAGTTGGGAGCTTTGCAGTACTGCATCAGCCAGGCGACAACAGGCTCTTCTTAAGCTCATCTGTCTAGGTGACACACCTAACACTGCAAACGAGCTGTGGAAAGGTGTTAAACAACAGACAGATGAGTGGCTGGCCCCACTGCAACTACAAGCAGGTCTTGTTGTCAGTGATAACGGACGAAACCTTGTTGCAGCAATAAAGCTCGGTAAACTTCAACACGTGCCTTGCATGGCTCACGTACTGAATCTTGTAGTTCAGAAATTCTTGAAAAATTACCCAGAGTTATCTGATCTACTAGAGAAGGTGCGTAGAAATTGCGGACATTTCCGACATTCATCAACGGCACTTGCAAGTCTATCTGCCCTTCAACAGCAATTTAATTTGCCCAAACACAGATTAATTTGCGACATGCCCACACGATGGAATTCTACATTCCATATGTTGGCTAGGTTCAATGAGCAGCAGAGGGCTATAGCGGAATATCAGCTGCAACATGCCCATCACCCAGGAAGTAATACAAGACACATTGGTACGATGGAGTGGGTCTGGATCGCTGACCTTTGCGAGGTTCTAGAGAACTTCGATTACTGCACAAAACTGGTCAGCGGTGATGAGTCCATTATTAGTCTCACCATCCCCATGCTCTGTTTGCTTAAAGATTCTCTCCTGAATCTTAAAACAGAATCATTGAGGGCACAGCAGAGGGCTATGGATCCACATTTTAACATCCAGGATCAGAGCCAGCAAAGCCAATTTCAGCCGGCAACATTGGCTGCAGAACAAAACAGTGATGAGGAAGATGAAGACGATTTATTTCTTCATGGTACTGAGGTGCACCCTGATGGAACTCCCAACCCCAGTTTTATGTCGGTACAGCATGGGTGGGCTGAAGAGCAGGAGGCGGAGACCGATTTTGAGACCATGATGCCTATTGTTCATCAGTCAGGTGACACAGAAGACATGAGTCTTTGTAGCCTAGCACACATGTCTGACTTCATGTCTCAATGTCTGTCCCAGGATCCACGCGTCATTAACATCTATGACAGCGACCTCTACTGGTTGTCAACATTCCTTGACCCACGCTACAAAGACAAGTTTCCATCGCTGCTGTTGCAGTCACCAAGGGGCTTAACGATGGATCATTTCAAAAGTGTGGTTGTTGACAATTTAATGTCAATTTCACCATCTGACTCCGCTATACCACGAACAAGCAGCTCTTTGCCACAGCAGCCTTTGGTTCGAACACAAACTGCCACATTGTCAAGAAGAGGTGGTGGTAAGATGTCCACCAACTGGGCGATGTTCAACAGACCTTCCAATCTGCAACGGATTGTGCCTACGGTCCCCTTGTCTAGGAGACAAACATTGTCAAACATGTTGAACGAGTATGTGTGTGACACTACCAGCTTCTTAACCGACCCCTCTGTACCCTTTAATTACTGGGTTTCCAAGCTTCACGCTTGGACTGAGCTGTCTTTGTATGCCTTGGAGTTGCTGGCCTGCCCAGCTGCTAGTGTGACATCAGAGCGTGTTTTTAGTGCCGCTGGGGGAATTGTCACTGATAGAAGGTCACGGCTGACTACAGAAAATGCCGACAGACTCACTCTCATTAAGTTTAACAAGGACTGGATATCATCAAAGTTCTTAACCCCTTCAGACGACAGTACCCAAACCTAGAGGGACATTTTCAAATTTGTTACGTTTGGCTGAGTGCGGTTTAAACATTATGTCCTCTTCTGACACAAAGGATAAACAATGTCCCTCTGCTAAGAAGATTGGATAAATAATGTTCCTGCTACACTTGCTCCATGACAACAAAACTACACAATCAGTGTCAGTAATGTTACTTTCATTATGCATGCACTTGTGATGATTTTTGACCGTTGAATTATGTCAGACAATCCAATACAGTCTCTTGGCTGAATTTTTTAAGGCAACAAGCCTATGCCTGCATTGTGGGCATTTCTCAAACTGAAATAAAACATATAGTTTGGCTCAAGTGCCTTGCATAAATTTTAAAAATGTTGATCCCGCCCCTTGGGCTAATTTTTTGAGGCAACAAGCCTATACCTGCATTGAATACGTTGCTTGTACTATGCTCTCAGGACAAGCAAATAGTATGGGCCTCGCGCCCTCCTCAACTTCAAAATAGAGTTGATCTCACCCGTGGGCTAATTTTTTGAGGCAACAAGCCTATACCTGCATCGAATACGTTGCTTGTACTATGCTCTCAGGACAAGCAAGACTATATTATGGGCCACGCTCCCTCCTCTATATCTAAACAGAGTTCATCAAGCCCCTTGGGCTAATTTTTTGTGGCAACAAGCCTATTCCTGCATCGAATACGTTGCTTGTACTATGCTCTCAGGACAAGCAAGACTATACTATGGGCCACGCTCCCTCCTCTATATCTAAAAAGAGTTGATCAAGCCCCTTGGGCTAATTTTTTGAGGCAACAAGCCTATGCCTGCATCGAATACGTTGCTTCTCCTATGCTCTCAGGACAAGCAAGACTATACTATGGGCCACGCTCCCTCCTCTATATCTAAAAAGAGTTCATCAAGCCCCTTGGGCTAATTTTTTGAGGCAACACGCCTATGCCTGCATCGAAAACGTTGCTTCTCCTATGCTCTCAGGACAAGCAAGACTATACTATGGGCCACGCTCCCTACTCTATATCTAAAAAGAGTTGATCAAGCCCCTTGGGCTAATTTTTTGAGGCAACAAGCCTAAGCCTGCATCGTGGACGTTGCTTGTACTATGCTCTCAGGACAAGCAAGAATATAGTATGGGCCACACGCCCTCCTCTAATTCAAAAAGGAGTTTATAAAGCCCTTTAAGCTAATTTTTTGAGGCAACAAGCCTATAATTCATCATTGACCATTGCATGCCCTTTGCTTCAAGTGCTAGGTACAGTTGGACATCATGTGCTCTGTGGCCTGCTTAATTTTTACAATACATACATCCGATGCACCGTTGCAATGTTTTTGAGACAAACGTACGCCGAAGAGAGTGAACAATTGAAGGCGATGGTCCTTCATGAATCGAACGATAATTTATGTTACGACGTTGCAAATGGATTTCAGCGCCGATAAAACTTCACAAACTGCATTGTACCTGTAGACGGGACACATGTTTAACTAAAAGCCCACAAGAATGTGATAATCAGCTTCAATTATTAATGGAAATGTAAACCCCAGGCCAAATCCCACCTTAGGTGTATCCCATAAACTGACCTGACATTCTTGACTAAGTGTTCGTGTGGAAAGTGTGTGAGATTTCCAAAATCATGGAATGAGTGTATTACACATGACACATACAACTGATATGTGGCTGTCAAAACAAATATTTTTATTAGGTGGTAAACTTTAATGCCTGTTGGCTTTCTAAGTATGTTTTCTCTGTATTTTATTCTTTCCACCTTTTTTTTTTTAAAGCCATCCAAAAGCCACATTTAGTAACATAACATAAAAAAAAGAAACACACCGAAAGGGGGTTAAGATACCAAATTGCTACCTAAAAACTAACATAAAAAGAATGTTAAATATCTCAAAAAGAGAAAAATCTAAGTCTACAAAACACCCAAAAACAAAATTATTATTGATAAAAACTTCAATAGGTCCATTACATTAGAGGACATGGTAACTTCGGCCACCATTGTCTTCCACAATCACATCTCCGTCACCCTCATGGATAGGCATGTTGATGACGTTGAGCGCCTGGTTGATGTCCTCAGCCAACGGCCTTTCATATTCTGCCAAACCTCTTGACCCAACATTAGGCACATTCACCGGTAAAGGCTCATAGGGTCGCCACAAGGTATGTGCAAGAGGGGGTCCAACAATACTCTGTGAGCCCAGCAGGGGTCCTGGTTGGCCTGGCTGCTGGCGGTGTGACCTTGATAATAAGTTCTGTTCTGAACGCTGCCAACTCTCCAGCATATTTAAGACCCGTGTGGGGGAGTTGGGGGGCACATTGGCATCAAGTACAATTTGGACGGCTGCCCTTGCACTGAGTCTACGCTCATGTGGAATGTGTGTTAGATATCCAATGAGACTGTGTGCAAAGGCAGCCGCCCACTGTACTGTGTTAGGGTCTGCATTGGATGCACCAACCACCCTTCCCAGGGAGCAAAGTAATTTGGACCAACAACACTCGAGCCATATCTGTGTAAAGGTGGGAAGCTGGGGGTAAAGGCACCTGTGTTTAAGCTGTAGGAGGCCCCATAATCACGCCAAAATGCTGATGATGGATCAGCTCGGCCACAGCTGGACCTAAGTGGGGCAGGGACATAATGGCAGGGAGCTGGAGCAGGGACAGAGGAACAAGGAAATGGAGAAAACTGAAAACGAGCTGGGGCAGTGCAGGAGGGAACAGGACCAGGGCCACTGTTGGACTGGTCTATATCATGGCCAGAGCTACAGGGGACCACAGCGGCTGGAACACCGGATGGCAGATAAACTGGTGGAGCCGCCAGAGCCATACCACTCACAGCATGTTCTTCTACAGGCTGTGGTGGTAACGGTGGTGGAAGCTGATCAGCCACGGGTTGGTTGGGGTCCGGCATCACCTCATCTGCTTCATCCACATCCTGTTGCTGGGCTGGTCTGTCCGGATGTTGAACAGCTGCCCCAGCAGCCTCCTCTCCGCCTTGGTGACCTTCCACAGGCTGGGGATTTGGACGTCGCGGTCTATTTCAAAACAAAAAATGAAAAAAGTAAGCGCACATTTTTTGTAATTACACAGTTATAATTAAAGTGTGCAATGACCAACATTACTTTAAATCTACACTTACATTTACCCTTGTGTGTCTTCTACCTAAATAAATCTAACTTTACTGACATTTTGGCAAAGTTAAACATGTAAAATAACCACTCAACAAGCTGAGCAAAGTACATACAATATACATTGGCTTCTAGTAGCATAACTTGTGAGGATTACCTTACTATTTGAAAGTATTGTTTACCGTAAAATAAATAGTTAAAACATTCTAAGTAAATATTAAGCAGCACAACACATATGTATCCTACGTATATGGGAGCGTTAGGGTACAAATGGCAGCCCTTTCAAGTCAGGTGATGCCATTGAGCTAGGAAAATAACGCACCCTTCCCGCAATAAGAAATCACGCCTTTCTATGCTGCTATGACCACCATCTCAGACTATATAGTTACCCGTAAGATGCCTTCAGATATGCTACACCATATTTACATAAGGTAATGGGCCAAGTAACATTTTGAAATTATGGCACAGGCATAGGCAAGTTTAATAATATTAAGACCAACACACAAGTGTGCGAAGGAACAACACACCAGGAGACCGCTGTGCCTCTTGAACGGATATGAAGACTGGTGAGCACAGACAGATCTATACTGTTGATCAGACACAGAGCGCATTGACATGCTACTGTATACCCTGGTTTTCCTCAAAAACAAGTAAGGTACCGATGTGGACTGCAGTAATATCCACAGGGTCATTTTGTAGCCACCTTGTGTGGAGACATTTTTGCCCTCTAAAATTACTTTAAGATGATGGACACCTTGACATGATCAACTGTGTTCATAAAATAAGTGTTGCACATTTGTAGTTAGTTACCCTACTGTATCTAACAAATGAAATGGGGTTAAACATATAAATAACATTGCGACACACAGTGTAACCTCCAAACTGTTAGTAAACTTAACAATAACAGTGACATGTCTGTTCATCTTTTTTAACCGTGAAATTACATAATTCTTGCAAAAAAGTGCAGTTTTGAAAAGCTTCTTGGATTTGAATGTGGTATTCTCAATGATAAATTTATACTTTATTAAGAACCAAACATTATTATACAATGACAACTTCTGAGATATGGTGTTGTCTCACGCCACCCTCACAATAGTCATTTCACCACTAATGGAGACTATGACAATTAAACAGGTCAAAACTCCATTTGTTAAAACACATAATGTTGCAGGTTGACAGGGTTATTCTCAACATGCACCAGGCCTCTCTGAACCTACAAAGTGAATTGTTAACCTGGGACCAATTTTGGTGTCCCACTTGTTTTTTGTACAAGGTGGGTACCTGTAAGAAGCACATTAGTGGAGTGACAAACATATAAGGTGTCTTCCTTGAGCCACAAGACTAAGCCCTTGTGAGCCAGTCACTACATGCCCACGTCATGGTCACATGCCTTCATGGCGGCTGTTGTTATGGCGAATCTCTCACAAACAAATACATACAGTACCCATGGTCCCACTAAAATACTTTGCTGAGTGTGGACTATGTATGTGTTATGCAGATCGTAAAAATCTGAGGTCACCTAACATAATTGTGTGCATGATGACCAAATATTTTTTCACGCTTTCAACAGATCAGCATCCGCCTTCCAATGTGACATGGCTACAATAGCAATGGGGACATATAACATATACTCTAATCTTACACATGTTAAGGTTATGGGCAAATGAAAATCTTCCATTACGGACCTTCTAAGACGAGCAAATGGACGAAGGAATGCCAGTCTGTAAAAGTGGGCGTAAACACGCAACGGTGGTGCAGCTTGTGGGCCCAGGCGTAACTGCCGTTCGTACTCCTTCTTGTACTGGTCACGGCAGCTCCTCCATCTCTTCATCACCATATCAACTGCAAGCAGATGAATAAAATACAGACATCAGATTTGATAACACATTGTCTTCTCTCAAACAATAGTGCCAAACATACAATAGACATCCACTTCTTGCCCTCTTTGTACCCATGGTTAACTATACCGTACACCTTCAGAGAAGGGAGAGAAGGATAAACCTCCAAGGACCATATTGCGAGAGGGTTGTGGCTAGAGAAGGAACCTGTCTGCGCATCCTCTCCCACTGTTTTCTCAACAACAGTCCCAAGTTGGAAGCACTGCAGCACTGCCTCGGCGAAGCGGCAACAGGCTGTGCTGAATCTAATATGGATAGGTGACAAACCCCAAAATGCAGAAGAGGTGTGGACATCTCTGAAACAGCAGGCAGATCACTGGCTCACACCTCTGAACCTAAAGCCAGGAAGGTCGTGTGCGACAAGGGCCGAACATGTTGGCGGCTTTGATGAGAGGCTAGCTGACACATGTTCCATGTGTGGCCCATGTGCTCAACCTCTTGGTTCAGCGGTTTCTAAAATCATACACAGAGCTGTATGATATCCTCTTCAAAGTTTGACGCCTGTGTTCAGTGTATGTAAATTAACCAACAGCTTCATGCTGCGTTGACGGCTTTGCGGGGCCTTTTTCAGCTTCT
The DNA here is from genome assembly GCA_033576535.1 of Allobates femoralis. NCBI lineage: Eukaryota > Metazoa > Chordata > Amphibia > Anura > Aromobatidae > Allobates > Allobates femoralis. The sequence continues at coordinate 260,974,290 of JARQOC010000001.1, read as the reverse complement.
GGCTCACAGACTGGTGTGTGATGGCACGACGCATTGTTACGCAACTCTGTACATGTTGATCAGGATTTGTGACCAGAAGAGGGCAGTTGTTGAGTTCCTGCCTCACCTAAGGCGTTGGGAAAAGGGTCAAAATCTACACATAACACTTGAGGAGTGTAGATGAATGTACGAACTATGTAGCGTCATCCAAAACTTGTTGGAAACCACGAAGATGGTGAGCGTCGATGACGCCATTATTAACATCACCATACCGCATCTCGGCCTTCTAAAACGGTCTCTGGTCAAAAACAAACATGATGCATTGCAGGCGTAGCGCCAAGAGTTGGAGCGAGAAACAGTAGTGGGTGTGGGTGATAACACACAGCACAGCCTCATGTCATCACAATGGGCAGTGGCGGACTATGACGAGGAGGAATAGGAGGACGAGTAGCAGGATGAAGACATGGAGCTACTCTCCGGACACATTGAGGATATGACATGCACACCAGTCATACCCTGTGTTCAGCGTAGTTGGCCAGAGGACAGGGGAGATGAGGAGGAGGAGGAGGAGGATGATGAGGAGGAGGAGAAGGATGTTCAGTCATCGTGTTGCTCTGGACACCGAAGTGCTGGCTGTTAATAGTCTGGCGCACATGGCTGACTTAATGTTAAGTTGTCTCGCTCATGACCCTCGATTTAAGAACATCTCGGGCCAAAAGACATTACTGGTTGGTAACAGTGTTAGACACATGTTACAATGAGAAGTTTGTCGCTTATTCCTGAGGCGGAGAGGTCAGCAAAAATGGAGCATTTCCAGAAGGCCATAGTTGTGGAATTACACAAAGTATTCTCCACACAAAACGATAGCCGCATCGATCAGGAATTGGTGGACAACAAAGGCATACGGACGAGAGGGGCACAAGTGTAATCCGCCCGAGGTAGGGGGACAGTCTTTAAGATGTGTGACAGTTTTCTCAGCCCCTAACGTTACACAGCACTTGAGGTGCGTGGTAGTGCCACAAGAAATGCTAAGTTTTGACAGATGCTGATGGAGTTCCTTGCCGATCTAATAACTGTACTCCGACATTGCTGTGTGCCTTCCAATTATTGGGTATCGCAGATGGACATGTTACATGAATTGGCTCTGTACGCCTTTGAAGTCCTGGCCTGCCCTGGGGCTAGCGTTTTTTCAGATTTTTTTTTGAGTTTCCTCAGGTGGAATCATTACTGATAAACGCACCCGCCAATCAAATTAAAATGAAGACAGAATGACTCAGATCTTGATGAACAAGGGTTGGATTGGGCAAGACTTCACCACACCACAAGGAAATGAGAGCGGAATTAAAATATTGAAAAGCTAAATTTCTATTAACCTACACTCACCCGTGGGTACACAATTCTGTACTTTGGTTAATCGCTGGACTGCTCAGCCTTCTCCTCATGCGCCACCATGTTGACCGTTAAAAAAGTTAGGCCTTTATTTCATGTATACCCCCATTGTTAAATTATTTCATAAATGGCATTACAACAACAATACACCGCTCCTTTGAAATGGGTATAATGTTTTGATGCCCTCATGCACGTCTCTATCCATGGAGAATGCGTAGCCTCCAAATGTTTGGCCACCCTGGCAAAGGGAAATAGTACAATAGACACACTTCCTCAAAATGGGCACATTATGTCAAGAGGCCTTCATGTACATCTCTTATCAGTGACATCTGATTACAACACAATGTTTTCACGGAAAATATTTAATGTCATCACACAAAGTAGCAAACACCAGCTGTGTCTCACTAGTGGGTATGTGCCCTTAACATTTCCGCCATGAAAATTATTCTTGGTGTCATTTATGAACTTCATCTGTTGAGTCTATATAAATGCCATAAAACTCAAACAACATTTTTCACAGCTGTGACTTTTCAGTCAGAAATGCTTACAGGGTTCTTCACCATGCTGTCGACATGTCATTTCAGCACTCTTCTGAGAGTTTTGTGACATTTATAGGGTTTCTACATGCTGGCGGTGGTCATTTAATAAAAATACTCCCATAGGATAACATTTGGCTCGGTGCTCGGCCCAAGTGCACCAGTATCTTGGGATGCTCGGCCCGAGCATCGAGCACACTAGCATTTTGGTACTCTGTCAGCACTACGGGTACCTTTACACGCCGCTACTGGAGGATGGATACAATCCGCTACTTCACGTGCACGAGCACGCCCAAACGGTTACAAACGGGAAACGCACCTCCTTTACACGCCGCCACAAGGTGCGCTACGCTACGCAACATCTATAGCTAGATACATCGCCGGGTGTCTGAAGTAGCCATCTGTAGCGTACCTTACCTCGTTTACACACCGCTACAACCAGCTACTATGGGCGTACCTGGTGCTGCAGGGACAGCACATAGGCGTGCTACAATTGTGGATTACGAGACGTCCGTACGCTGATAGGACAAAGCAATAATACCATGATTGGGCAGGCATCGCAGGAGGCTGATTAATAGTTGACGCTCGAGCAATTGTGTACTGTGACTCGTCAGCTCCTTAAATATGCCGCCCTATGCAGCGACTACCAATCGCAACGCTGGAGCTTCCTCCAATGATCGTGAAGGGGGCGCGGAAACCCGGAGCCTGTGTCACGCCCCAGCTACATAGCATGGTGTAGAAACAACCCTTCTGTTCCTTCTTTACACGCCGATACAGCTCACTACAATCGGCTTTGTAGCCATCTGTTTTCGAGCAGTGCTCGGATACAGATGTATCTGTTGCCGGCTGTCTCGTCCCGTCTTCACACGCCGCTACTACGGGCTATAATGACGCTACAAGCTACATTTGTAGCCTGTAGCGGGTTGTATCCATCCTCCAGTAGCGGCGTGTAAAGGTACCCTACAATTGACATCACATAACTCTTACCAAGGTTTGCCTGTCCATCTTGTCCAGCTTCATCAAAAGACGGGAAGATACTTCTGGCAATGGACCTCCAACACAGATTTCGCTGTCTGTCATCCCGATAGCCAGGGTGGGTGGGCTGCCACAGCTGAGGCCGCTCTTCAACCAGGCCAATGAGCCTCTCTGTATCTCTTTTGCTACACATCTTTGGTCGGCCTGTGTGTGCAGATCAGATCAGATCTCTGCAGATAACATCAGCCTGTGCTTAGTAGCGAGGCGACTTCCTGTTTATCTTCTTTAGTGCTGTTCAAACGACTTTCTGTGCTACCGAGCAAAACAGAGGACTTCTAAATCGCTAGTGAACACAGCAATCCGTGCTGAATGCGAGTTATTCACTGCTCTGTCTGCTCTCGTTAGGATCCAGCAGCACATTACTCGCTATTACTCGCTTCCCCATTCATTAACATTGGACTCGCTAGACTCGCAACGAGTAGCGAGTCCCGGGCTCGGACTCGCTAGAGTCAAGCGAGTCCGAGTAATTTAGGATTCGCCCATCACTAGTGCAAAGGTCTGGAATTCGTTTTAATACCTGGTTCATTGGAAGGGATATGGACCTGAAGAGAGATCCTGGATGCCAGCTAATTCTGTAAGGGCTCATCAGTTTGTCAGGGCCTTTCATAGGAGGTTTACTGGGAAACCTGGGGTCCAGTTGCCCCCCCTTGTAGAGGGAGTATAGTCATGATCTCCACACTCTTCCTTGTTTGTTATATGTTGCTATAGGTGTGGTTGAGCTGGTAGTCTCTTTTGTTTGTGTTATTTTCCATGCTGGGTCTGGGGTGTTGGAGCCATGGGTGTTTTCACTTCCGTGTGATTAGTCTACTATTTAAGTATGCTGGCTCCTCTATTTGGTGTCATTTGTACACTTGCATTTGCCGTGTAGACTCTGGTTAATCCAAGCTCTGTTGCTTGACCCAGTCTGACCTTGCATGCTTGTCTGATTTTCTGACTCCTTGTCAGTGATCTGATTATTCTTTTGCCTTCTCCCTGAATACTGCTTCATCCTCCTGGTTTACCTGACTACAGCTCATGTTTTGGACTTCGTCTCTGGCTAATCCTTTTTGTAATGCGCTGTTTCCTGGAACTGACCCAGGATTGTTGACCGCTCTTTACCATCCCAGTAAATAGTGACTTGTAATTCTTTTTGTCGTTATTCTACACTTCCTTTTGTCTTTAGTTATTGCATTAGTCTCTCGCGTACAATTCTTAGTCTGGGTCAATTGATATCACTTTCATGGTGTCTGGCTCCACTAATTTTTTGAAGTGTGGAGACTTTTCTTGAGGATTCTTTGTCTGTTTCCTCATTTTAGCATTGATCTCTGAGCAAGATGCCTACACATGTCACTCATCCACCTGTTACTACTGAATGTTTAACCTTCAAATGCTAGGCCAGGCCCTGTTCCAGACTCTCTGCCATGCATTCAGGCTGTGCCATTATACAATTTTTATGCTGGGTCTATCTGGGTTATTGGTGGTATCTGGCCCTAATTTTTTGAAATGTGGAGACTGTTGGGGTGTCTTTATTGTGTGTTTTGTGAATGTAGCAGGGCTCTATGAACACCATGATGCCTACATGTGTCGCTCATCTCCCTGTTCCTCATCAATGTTGAAGCATGAAATACTGGGTCAGGCTTTGTCCCATACATCCATAATGTACAATGATAAAAATATTATCTCTGGGGAATAGATGTCACTTTTCCTGGTGTCTGTCCCTAATTTGAGCTCTTTTTGCAGCTTTTGGGTCCCTTTGAAGATGTTTTCTATGCCCTTGATTTTGTCCCCCATTGATTTCTACGGGATTCAGAAATTCAACGAACAGTTCGTTGAACAGTTCAGCGAACTGAACCAAACCCAACCTTTCTAAGGTTTACTCATCTCTAGTCATTATAAAATATTTTTTTACAGAAAAAAAAAATCAGTAATGATGTTGTTTACACTTTCAGGTTTTATGAACATTTTAAATAATTTGGCAAAGGCTACATTTTGCAGTAATTTCTGACTAGCTCACATCAAGATATGAATCAGGTTATGACGGCATCACCACTTTAAGCGTAGGTGCAGGCAGAAAATAATGTACCGTATATACTCGTGTATAAGCCGACCCGTGTATAAGCCGACCCCCCTACTTTAGCCCCCAAAACCTGGGAAAACCTATTGACTCGCGTATAAGCCGAGGGTGGACCCCAGCACAGGTATACAGCCCCAGAATTGTGGTATACAGCAGCCCCCAGCACAGGTGTATACAGCAGCCCCCAGCACAGGTGTATACAGCAGCCCCCAGCACAGGGGTATACAGCAGCCCCCAGCACAGGGGTACACAGCAGCCCCCAGCACAGGTGTATACAGCAGCCCCCAGCACAGGTGTATACAACAGCCCCCAGCACAGGGGTATACAGCAGCCCCCAGCACAGGGGTACACAGCAGCCCCCAGCACAGGGGTACACAGCAGCCCCCAGCACAGGGGTACACAGCAGCCCCCAGCACAGGGGTATACAGCAGCCCCCAGCACAGGGGTATACAGCAGCCCCCAGCACAGGGGTATACAGCAGCCCCCAGCACAGGGGTACACAGCAGCCCCCAGCACAGGGGTACACAGCAGCCCCCAGCACAGGGGTACACAGCAGCCCCCAGCACAGGGGTATACAGGGTTCCCGACGGCCCCCGGCAGTGGTATACAGCCCCCCCGCCTAGTACCGGGCCCCCATGCTGCGGCACAGCATACAGTAGCTCATACATTACCATCTCCTGCAGCGCGCGGCTCCTCCATCTCCCGCCCGGCTTGTTGCTGTAGTGTCATGTGACGAGCGGACGCGCCAGTCACATGACACTACAGGAAGATGCCGGCTGGGAGATGGAGGAGCCGCGCGCTGCAGGAGATGGTAATGTATGAGCTACTGTATGCTGTGCCGCAGCATGGGGGCCCGGTACTAGGCGGGGGGGCTGTATACCACTGCCGGGGGCCGCCAGGGGCTGTGTGGGGCAATATGCACTGCATCCCCTTGCCGGGGATGGACAGGGGGATGCGTGCATATTAATGAGGCGGGCCCACGTGACCGCGCGGTGTCACTGCAGCCCCCTCCTGCCTCCTCCTGCCCCAGTCAGAGCCCCAGTCCCCGTCACACTCAGCACACACTATATACTCGTGTATAAGCCGAGGGGGGACTTTTCAGCCCAATTTTTGGGCTGAAAAAGTCGGCTTATACACGAGTATATACGGTAATTACAATTACGGTCATCTGCCGCGACACTACTATATATGATAATGAAATAAATGAAATAATGAGTGGCACTGGAAACATGAGGATCAAGTGAATGTATGAATTGCAGAAGCTGCTCTAAGGTAAATAGGATAATGGAGATCTTAGTTCCCGTTAATGGCCACTAGCGGTTAAGCTTGGCATCCACTTACAAGGAGCTCTCCACTGCCAAGTCCTAACACTATGCCCTAGTGAATTGTGAGTGTGAATAGGTTTATATGCCAAAGGTTTAATTGGGAATGATGAAAAGGTGTGTGTAGGGCTCTAACAGTGTTGTCCATGTGTGGACACCAAACTAGGGAAAGGGGGGAAGGGAAAATAATATAGTGGGAGCTCAGTCAAAACCTTAGAGCAGCTTCTGCAATTCATACATTCACTTGATCCTCATGTTTCCAGTGCCACTCATTATTTCATTTATTTCATTATCTTATATAGTAGTGTCGCGGCAGATGACCGTAATTGTAAGTACATTATTTTCTGCCTGCACCTACACTTAAAGTGGTGATGCCGTCATAACCTGATTCATATATTGCTTATTTTTGACTGAGCTCCCACTATATTATTTTCCCTTCCCCCCTTTCCCTAGTTTGGTGTCCACACATGGACAACACTGTTAGAGCCCTACACACACCTTTTCATCATTCCCAATTAAACCTTTGGCATATAAACCTATTCACACTCACAATTCACTAGGGCATAGTGTTAGGACTTGGCAGTGGAGAGCTCCTTGTAAGTGGATGCCAAGCTTAACCGCTAGTGGCCATTAACGGGAACTAAGATCTCCATTTTATCCTATTTACCTTAGAGCAGCTTCTGCAATTCATACATTCACTTGATCCTCATGTTTCCAGTGCCACTCATTATTTCATTTATTTCATTATCATATATAGTAGTGTCGCGGCAGATGACCGTAATTCTAAGTACATTATTTTCTGCCTGCACCTACGCTTAAAGTGGTGATGCCGTCATAACCTGATTCATATATTGCTTATTTTTGACTGAGCTCCCACTATATTATTTTCCCTTCCCCCCTTTCCCTAGTTTGGTGTCCACACATGGACAACACTGTTAGAGCCCTACACACACCTTTTCATCATTCCCAATTAAACCTTTGGCATATAAACCTATTCACACTCACAATTCACTAGGGCATAGTGTTAGGACTTGGCAGTGGAGAGCTCCTTGTAAGTGGATGCCAAGCTTAACCGCTAGTGGCCATTAACGGGAACTAAGATCTCCATTTTATCCTATTTACCTTAGAGCAGCTTCTGCAATTCATACATTCACTTGATCCTCATGTTTCCAGTGCCACTCATTATTTCATTTATTTCATTATCATATATAGTAGTGTCGCGGCAGATGACCGTAATTGTTAGCTCACATCAAGGACATTTTGGACATTTATGTTATAAACATGAAATGTTATAGAAAAAAATCTAAAGTTTTTCTACATATTTGAAATGTGTAAATACAATTCCAGACAAACATAACATTTTGACACTTGGGACTTAGTAAATGTATTTGAAATTAACTTTATAATAAAATAAATAAATTCAACACTGACAATGAATATCAAGTAATCAATAGAATAACTTGGTTGATCTAGGGCCGAGGATTGCAGTCTGCTGACATGGTATTGATCTCTTAAGGCAGGGTTACATGCTACGATGTCCCAGCGATCCGACCAACGATCGGGATCACTGGGACATCGTTATCTGATCACTGGTGAGCTGCAGTGGTGTAACTTCAGGCCCATGGGCCCCGATGCGAAAGCTCCAGCGGGGCACCCAATTATTGCAAATGTTTAATAGTATTAGTCTTTTTCTATAGGCCAAAGGGAATTTTGGGGCCCCCCTAGGCTGTAGGGCCCGGGTGCGATTGCAACCCCTGCACCTATTGTAGTTACGCCCCTGGTGAGATGTCACACAGGCAGACTCACCAGCGACCAGCGACCCGTGCAACAATCTTGACATCATGGAAAAGAATATAAAATATTCTTTTCCACGTTGTTGAGGTCCCGCTATGCTGGGGTAAGTGGGAGAATGCTGGTAACCAGGGTACACATCAGGTTACTAAGCAGAGCGCTGCGCATAGTAACCCGATGTTTATCCTGGTTACCAGTGTTCTCCCACTTAGTAACCCGATGTGTTTCCTGGTTACCAGCATTCTCCCGCTTAGAAGGGCGTCACACACGCCGATGTGTGATGCCCAGCGGGCGACCAAGGATGGGAAAACGGCACTGGCCATTTACCAACGATCAGCAAGCTGATTGCAGGTCGTTGGTACATGTCACACGCAGCGACATCGCTACAAGGTCGCTGCAGCATCACAAGTTGCAGCAACATCATTAACGATGTTGCAACGTGTAAACTGGCCTTTAGGGATTATGAAGTAGTCCACATACAATTCTCAGACCTTCAGTCTAGAAAATCACAGTTTAGCTTGCAGCTCATTTTGCCAGATTCCAGAGGTTGATGTATTGTTTTCCAGAAGCTCATCCCCAACTGCTGGATCATAGACATGTGTGTAATTGTGGGGTATGACACATGCATTAATAGTGAAATTCACATTAGGTTCATACAACTGGATTGAACTCATGAACATCTCCCATTTTGAGCAAAAAATGCCAAAGGGACATGATAGTTAAAAAATGCAAGAGGCACATTCAACCCACAGATGATCATTAAAAATGTGTCAACGATCAGTGATTTGATGCTAAGGCCACAGCATATGGGTACCGTCACGCTTGGCGATGCACCAGCGATCCTGACAGTGATCCGACCCGCCGGGATCGCTGGTAAGATGTCAAACAGTCAGATCTCACCAGTTATGCAACAACATTACGGCGGTCGTTGGGACTCTGTCACTCTCGGACGTAGTGTTGAGATCGTTGGTCGTTGTCCCTGTAAAAGGCTAGGGTCACACTTGGCATGAGTTTTTTTTGTGCCTTAAAAAAAAAGCATGCGTTTTTGCATGCTTTTTTCATTTCTGCATGCATTTTTTTAGGTGCCTTAAGCCACCCATGTGTTTTTACATGTGTTTTTGAATCAGCACCCAAAAAAAGTTCATGAACTTTTTTTGGTGCTTTTTTAAAAACGCATGCGTTTTTTTAACATGGGCCCCTATGGAAAACACATGCGTTTTTGGATTGTACTAAATGGTACTAATGTACCATGTGTTTTTGCATGCGTTTTTGATGGCAGCTACTCACATAAGTGCAAAAACTCATGCCAAAAACGCATGGCACTTTAGGCATGCAATGTGAAGTAGAAACCACCGGTGCTTGTCTTCTTAAAGTTTTACTTTATTATTTTTTGAAAATTATAAAATCATTCAGCGTGCTAGCTGGGCGCTAGACGCGTTTCGGAAGAACAACTTCCTTAATCATTAGCAAATACAAAATACAAAAACTTATGCATATATAAAAAAGAAACCTCCACCCACAGCTGAACATAATTTACAATGGTAGTAATAAAGACATTTAAAAGTTTAACCCTTTCACATGTTATGGAGTTGTACCTTGCACAAAAGGAGTATTAAACTGCTTTCTAATACACATATCATCTCTGTATGATATCATCATTTATCATCTCTGTATGATAGTATATTGGTTTTCCACCATATAAGGAAAGAAAAAATAAGAAATAAAAAAAAAAAAAATAAATAAAATAAATAAATAAAAATAAAAACATCAAAGGTGGAAATTCATAAAGATATCAAATATATATATTGTATCATATTTAAGAATATTAATGAGTTGTGTATTAGAAAGCAGTTCAATACTCCTTTTGTGCAAGGTTCACTACAGTCGGTCCCTGGAGCCCTGTTCTTATTCATATGCCGGCTAAAAGAAAGAGCTGCAGAGCCTCAATCGCCCGAGACTCCTCGGTGCCTCCTGCTGAGCGGATCTCCCGTTATCTCCGGAGCTCAGCCCCAGACAGCAGAGTATCGGCGGGGAAGATGGCGGCCGGCACAGCACATGGCACTGATGTGCGGAGCCTGCGGGAGACCACCAGATTGAAAGTGGAACGGCGGCTCAGTGCTCACACCGCGGACCTGACAGGAGACCTACTGAGGAGGATCTGACACCGCTGGTAATGCCTGATCCATCTATCCCTTCTCCCTTATATGCCCTGCCTCAGCGCATAGACATGGCGGTGCCCTCCTCATTACCACAAGCAGAGGGGTCTGGATAGGAACCCGCCGGAGCAGTGCTGTCCGTGCTCCCAATAGGTTCAGGAGGGGTCGCACACCACAGCCATACTCAAGCTCCCAGACAGAGGGTGGAAATGAAGGGACAATCCTTATCCTATCACCAGCAAAAGATGCCAACGATAACACAGCCTGGAATACCTGTAGAGACTGGCTGTGTGAGACCTATAGGAAATATATGCCCCCAGACTGTGGCAGAGGGAATTGGGGAACTGATGAGAATGGAGCAGATGACTGAGCAGCCCCAGTCTGGATCTGATAGAGAATCAGAGGATGGGAATAGAGTGACCAGGCTGATCTGTTCAGAGGGAGCTCCCAGTGAGTCCGCACATACTAAGATTAGAGGGCCGGACGCATCTCCCCAACTCTACAGCCACCCGTTATCACCTCCAATCCCCAGAGATCAAGGTGTTTGGGATGATCTTAGGCACCGGATTCAGGCCATACCCACAAGAGAGGAAATGGAAGGCTTCATAGCTCGGATGGAGGCATCTTTTAAGGCGGAAACTGCAGAGCTCAAAGGGGAAGTTAATAAGCTTTCTTTGAGAATGGCTTCTACCGAGTCATCATCGGAGGATATGGACAAAAGAATGAGAATTCTAGAGACCAAGGTCTCCGATCAGCTTCCCTATTTGAGCAGATGTTAGATTCCATGGAGGATATAGAAAATAGGGAGAGGCGAAACAATATTAAACTCAGAGGCCTCCCTGAGACTGTTGGACCTAGGGATCTGGACAGCACTCTGAGGAACATTTTTAACTCTATCAGAGACGCCCCGGCAGACTCAGCCCTGGAGTTTGATAGGGCACACAGATCACTTGGCCCGCCGCCCGCTGAAGGAGGTAGACCTAGAGACGTGATCTGCAGAGTGCACAAGTATCAAGTGAAGGAGGCCATATTTACTAAAGCTCGCACCCTGGGCCAGGTGCAGTTTCAGGGGTGTTCCCTTCAGATGTTGTCAGATCTATCTCGACGCACTCTGCAGAAGCAAAGAGCCCTACATCCCCTCCTGGAGGTGCTGAGACAACACGATATGCCGTATACGTGGGGCTACCCGTTCCGTCTCCAGGTGCGAAGAGATGACATGACCCACTTCGTATCTCACCCGAGAAGGGTTCCAGCATTTACGGCTACATTGGGATTACCCGCAGTCACTATATCTCTGGATGAATGGCCGGGGTTTCACGGAGGACCCGAACCAATATCTGACCACATGGAGCAACCGGCGGGGAAGAGGAGGAGGAGCAGAGGAGCATTGCGGCCAGAGGTGGCGGGAGGATGAGGAGGAGGTCATCCGGCGATGGCTGATAGATCTATATGTATCCTTTATTTGGAGGCTGACTTATATTAACCCGGAATGCTTTCGGGAGATGTCTGAGTTATCAGCACCATACTGACTTGGCGAGAACAAAAGGGTGTCGATTGGTATACAAAAATCATTGGCACACATGATCTTGGATTCCTGTATTGATCCTCAGAGTCGTTATGTGTTCCTCAAGATATGTATTGCAGGTTCACTACTAACCATTGTTAACTGGTATTTACCCAATAGACTCCAAACTAAGGTATGTAGAGCGTTCCTGATGCGTCTTTCAGAATTTGCAGAGGGTTCCTCAACTTTATCCTGGATCCGGCAGCTGATTCGTCTTCTGGTAAGGGATCTATCCCGAACAAAGAACTCACTTCCCTGAAACGGTTCCTCCATACTCTGCAGCTCCTGGATGCATGGAGGATATTACATCCGCAGGAGAGAGACTTCACTTACCTCTCCCCAACTTACAAGTCGTACAGCAGAAGTGATTTGTTTTTTACTAGCCACAGTCTTCTATCCTGGGATCCTGTAACTACCATAGGCGATATCATACTCTCAGACCACGCTCCCATCTTTCTTTCCCTCACACTACCGGCCTCGACTAAGCAACAGTGGACCCGGAGGCTAAATGGTCACTTCTTGAGGGACGCAACGTGTATGACTGAAGTGAAAGAGACTATTCGGTCCTTCGCCGGGATCATGCTTTGGACCCCACTTCTCAACCCACGAAGTGGGAAACTTTAAAATGCGTCTTGAGGGGGATCTTTATAAAGCATGGTTCCAGATTGAAAAAGATCAAGTCTGAGACAATCAACGGCCTTCTCGCCCAGGTACATTTGCTCGAAACCATGCATAAACAGACCCTGTCTAGCTCAATCTTGTCTGACTTAACCTTGAAGAAAAGGGAGCTTAAGGACTTGCTAGACCAGAAATACCGCAGTAACAATGAGAGGACTACGAGTTATTTTTATTCTTCCTCGAATAAATGTGGACGTCCTCTAGCTCGATTGCTCCATCCTCGCCTGAATACGCCGTATGTCTGTTGTGTCCAAACGACGTCGGGAAAACGCACCTTTGTACCGACTGAGATCTTGGAGGAATTTAGGTGTTATTACTCCGAGCTCTATAACTTGCAGGGACAGTTTTCAGATCTACCGTCCCCAGAGCTTTCTGATAAAATTAAGAGATACATTGGTTGTACGGCGGTCCCGGCGCTGGAGGAGAGGGTTACAGCGACGCTAGAGGAGGATATTTCAGAGGAAGAATTATTATGAATTATTCAGTCCACCCTGCTGGTAAATGCCCTGGACCGGATGGGTTCTTACCGACCTTTTACAAGACCCTTAAAGCTGATTTGGCCCCTCTAATGTTGGCAGCTTTTAACGCCGTGTTACACGGAGCGAACTTCGTGCTGCAGTCTTTGGAGGCTCACATCAGCATCCTCCCCAAACCGGGGAAGGATCCCTCATCAACTTCAAACTACAGGCCGATTTCGTTGTTGAATGTGGATATTAAACTTTTTTCTAAAAATTAGCGGATCACCTAGCACCGTTTCTCCCTTCTGTGATTCACTCAGACCAGGTGAGCTTTGTCAAAAGCAGGGAGGTGAGAGATAACACAATCAGAACTCTGCTGTTAACGGCTAAGGCTAAAGACAGCCTGACGCCCCTTGGCCTAATATCGGTAGACGCAGAGAAAGCCTTTGACAGAGTCCACTGGGGTTTTATGGGAAGGCGCTGAGACAACTTGGATTGGGCTCAAGGTTTTTGGAAGGAATTCTTGCGTTGTATTCATCTCCCTCGGCGAGGGTGAAAATTGGAGGAATCATGTCAGCCCCGTTCGCAATACGGAACGGAACAAGGAAGGGATGCCCTCTGTCTCCGATGCTTTATATAATTGTGATAGAGCATTTACCCACAGCCCTTAGGAACAATGATGATATCCATGGGATTATGGTGGGGAATACACACCACAAGATGGCGCTGTTTGCGGATGACCTCTTATTATATGTATTACAGCCCGTAATATCTATTCCTTCCATTTTGAAAGAGTTTGAACAATTTGGCCACCTAAATAATTTTAAAGCTAATTGCTCCAAAACAGAGGCGCTCAACATCTCCTTACCTCAGGAGATAGTTTCCGGTTTAGCAAGGGCGTTTCCCTTTAAATGGAAACCTGAGGCCATAAAGTATCTTGGAGTAATCATTCCGGCAGACTCTTCCCAACTTTACCAATTGAATTACCGGCCTATGCAGAACAGCGTAGAGGAGACACTGATGTCTTTTAGACAACTTAAATTAACGTGGTTTGGGAGAATTAATACCATCAAAATGGATATATTGCCTCGGCTGTTGTACATATTCCAAATAGTCCCTCTTACACCCGATAAGGGATTTTTCGCTAAGCTGCAATCTTAAGTGAATAAATTTATATGGGGAGGAATTAAACCTAGAATACGAATGAGTATTCTCACTTTGCCGAAGAGTAGGGGAGGTGCGGGACTACCCAACATACGGACATATTATAGAGCCTCCTCCATTGCCAGAGCGATTGACTGGCAGTTTAGTCCCTCACGCAAGCAATGGGTAGCCATAGAACAGGACGGTCTGAGGATCCCCTTGAAGCATTTATTATGGATTTCTCCCCGGGATATCCATGGGATGGGACCGCTGTACGCTTTGACTAGGGACTCTCTGACAACCTGGCATGCCTTGCTGAAGTCCCTCTCACCGGATGACAGACTCAGTCCCCTTACTCCCCTATTCTCTAACCCAGCTTTCTTACCGGGTCTTAATAAACAGCGCTTTTTAGGCTGGCAGAGTATGGACGACACCCGAGTAGGCGGAACGCTTCAGGACGGAAACTTGCCCTCTTTTAGGGAGCTCCAATCCAAATGCCCCTGAGACCACTCCAATGGTTTGAATTCTTCCAAAATAGATCCTTTTTCTACTCAGCTGACCACGTTTGTAGGGTGAGGTTGATGTCTAACTCAATGGAGAGCATATTCTTGCAGGAATTCCCACCGAGTCACAAGATTTCTACTCTGTACCAAATTCTGATGGGGTGGGGGAACATCGTATTTTCCACTTCCAGCGTATGTGGGAGAGAGAACTGGGCGAGCAGATTTCGGAGAGTGATTGGGAGAGGTGCTTCCTCTTCACCCACAAATTGGCTAATTCTTGTGCAGCGCAGGAAAGGAGTTACAAACTACTTACCAGATGGTATCAATGTCCGGTTAACCTGCATAACATCTTTCCCGGAGCCTCTGAGACCTGCTGGCGATGTAATGAGGCGAGGGGCACGATGCTCCATATATGGTGGGAATGCAGAGGGATCCGACAGTTTTGGTCCAGAGTGTTCGCCAACTATTCCTTAATCACCGGTAGGCAGGTGACAGGCAGCCCGGAGGTAGCACTGTTATCTATTTTCCCTGTGCCCATTAAGCTCCACAAGACAGACATCTTCCGTTTTTGTGTAATGGCACTGTGATTCTGAGATTTTGGAAGTCACCTCAGGTGCCCACCATGCTGGATTGGTACAGGGAAATGATGGATATCTTCAGAATGGTGGAGTTAGCCGCCGACGCCTCAGACACCCACGATAAGTTCTCAGCCATTTAGATTGAGTGGATCCTAGCTCAGGGATCCCCAGACTTTGGAGATCTTTTTTAGAGTGAGTGAGACCAGGATCTTGATCCTACATAGCGAACCCCAGTCGAGACGGAGACTGGACTTTCCCCCCCTCCCCATATTCCCCTCCCTGGTTCCTATACCCTATTTTTCTCTTCTCTAGCATTATTCCCTTCGATTTTCTACACCTTTTTGATAGCATTTGCCATGCCTCTTTAGTGCCTGTCCTCCATTGTCTCATGCTTCCATTGTTTGATTTATATCCCTATACTTAATAGTCATTATACTTGACTTTGAGACTTCGCTAGATAATCCTGAAGGTAACAACTGAGTAACTATAAGTAACTATAAGAGTAACTGAGTAACTATAAGAGTAACAACTAACAAATTATTATGTTGGGGGACTTGCTAACAACCTGTTACAGTTGTCTGGTCTAATTCATCCTAGACCATACAACCAGTTACCTGATCGGGTCGGGGAATATTTGGGAGGCTCTTTGGTATAATATAATATTTATTAATATATATAGCGCTATTAATTCCATAGCACTTTACATACATCAGTAATCCTGTCCCTATTGAGGCTCACAATCTAAACATCAGTATGTCTTTGCAATGTGGGAGGAAACCAGAGTGCCCAGAAGAAACCCACGCAAACACAGGGAGAACATACAAACTCCTTGCAGATGTTATCCTTGATGGGAATTGAACCCAGGACCTTGAGACCTCAGTGCTGCAAATGTTGCAGTGCTAACCACTTGAGCCACCATGCCGCCCAGTGGTATGAGTCAATTTTGGTACCCTCCTCATACACCCGCCTTCATACTCCTGAATACTCATACCGGGAGTTCTTATGGGGCTAAGTTCACACCCCATCTTAATTGTCCAGATGCCTGTTGTATTGTTTTCATGGGATACGAGAGAAAAGATAATAAGGCAGGACCCTTGGCAGCTAAAGTGACTTGGGATATAGGCACCCTGTTGTTTGATAGCTACTTTTATTAATACTAGATAATTTTTGAATATTGCTCTGTTTGCTGGGCCTTCTCCAGGCTTGGCTGCTATTGATTTATCTTTTCAATGTTATATTTTCTGGTTCTGTATGTATTTAATTCAATGTATGCAAGGCTTTTTTTGCCATGTTATTTTGAATTTCAATAAAAATAGATTGACCATAATTAAATCTTAATATGAATAAGGCTTCTAAAAGGTCACAAGTATCTTTAGGCTAAGTCATCAATTTAAATGGCAACCAAGTATATTTTAAATAAAAAACTCTAAAACATTAGAGCATTATTATACATGGGTGTAATGAGCTGTGAATGCTGAAAGCACTATTACAGCACTACATTCTACCAGGTATATATGTCCCCCCATCCTGATGTATATGTCTTCCATCTTTGTCCAATCCTATTAAACAGTACAGACCAAAAGTTTGGACACACCTTCTCATTCAAAGAGTTTCTGTATTTTCATGACTATGAAAATCGTATATTCACACTGAAGGCATCAAAACTATGAATTAACACATGTGGAATAATATACTTAACAATAAAGTGTGAAACAACTGAAAATATGTCTTATATTCTAGGTTCTTCAAAGTAGCCACCTTTTGCTTTGACTACTGCTTTGCACACTCTTGGCATTCTCTTGATATGTATATGATCCCGTCCTATTATATATGGCCCTTAGTCTGGGAAATACAACCCTCGTCATGGGTCCATCCTGGCACATATGGCTCAATCCAAGAACATATGACCCTCATTCTGTGCCCCTTTTGGTATGTACTGCCCCATCCTGGTACATATGGCCCTCATCCTTGTCCCATCCTGGTATATAAGGTCCTCATCCTTGGCCCATCCTGGTATATATGGCCCCTCATGCCTTCCATCTTGGGCCCATCCTGGCATGTATGGCCCAATCCTGGAACATATGACCCTCATTCTGTGCCCATCATGGTATATATGGCAAAATCCTGGAAAATATGTTCCTTATCATATCCTGGTGTATAACAATAGCATAGATAAAAAAGAGAGAAGTTAAAATATAACTTTTAATAAACTAAAATGTTAAAAAGACCTAGTTGTCTAGACTAAGAAAAACAGAAGGTCGTGCAAAAGTGACAGTGGAAAAAAATGTGTATTGCTGTGAGTAGTCCCCTTTACTCTTTACCAAGGGGTTAATAGAGTCAAATCCAGATTCCGTCCATATACCTAGGAGTACTGGCTTATGTCTCTAGTCGTGTCTGCCTACCTACAGGAAGTGCAATATCAAGGTTCATACACTCCCCTCATGGTACACAAACCACATGTATAGGTGGAAAAAAAACAAAGTATGCACTCCAAATCGGAGCGATCTCACCCAGTTACTCCACCGCTTCACATGAAGTGAGTCCACATAGACTTGGATCAACCCTTCATTGATGTTGTCCAGGCTGCTCAGGGCTCAGTACTTTATAGTCGCCACCATGTCATCTGATGCGCACACAGTTACTGTGTGTGTGTGTGCTCTAGTCCTGGACTGTCTGAAACCTGGCCCTGACCTCTCCTGTGTCCCTCACATGTATAGCAGGCGATGAGAACCTTCTGCTGGGCACTGCTAACTTCTCTGCAGTCCCTGACTCTGTTGTTGACTGTGCTACAAGTGTTCCTCTGCCAGGAGACTGAAGTCTCCCTGGCCCTCTGGTCTTCTCTGCTGGGATATCACTCTTGGGTCCCTCACACTGGCTAGGTTTCCCTCTGGCACAGGCCTAGCGCCGCACCGTTCCCCAGGATGTCTTCACAGTCCTCCCTGGAACTGCACTAACTCCTCCCCCAGGCCTGATTTATAGGGGACCTTGCCTGAAGTTGGCAGGCAGAGCTCCCCCTTTAGGTCTGGGGTGGAAGGTGTTGCATGTGTAAGTTTACCTGATGTTGAAATCCCTCCCTGCACCAGGTGTTCCTGTGGCAACCGAACTGTAGGGGTGCCACATGTAAGACTGCAATAGTGTTTAGCAATGTCATTTGTGTTCTGGCAAGGCCCAAGTTCCCCAGGTCATGAAACACCCATAAATTGTAGTCCAACAGTATACGTCCCTCCAGCAGAGATTGTGCCCATCCCTTTACCGCCCTCCATGTGTGTATGATCTTCCCACACTCCCAGATCCCGTGGAACATGTCAGTTCTGTACGTCCCGCATTTCGGGCATGATTGTTGTTTGTCTGGATGGGATGCAGTGGGCGGTAAGTTAAATCCTAGTATGGTTTTATGCAGTATTCTAAAGCAGGTGTCTAGTCATCTCTCGTTTTGTAGGTGTTTGCGTATATTTTGGAAGCCCGTCAAAATCAAATCTTCTATCTCCTCGTTCTGTAATTGTATCTCCCAGGTCTTAAAGAGCTGTCTCGGTCCCGACTGAATTAGGTTACGTCTCAGCGCGGAGTATATATTAGATATGCTGAGTTCTGATATGTCTCTAGTCAACAAGTCGTCCAACCACACAGAGAACACTCCTTTCTTAAGTCTTGTAAGTGGATAGATGTTGTCTCAGTTGTTCAAATTTTAAGATGTGCTGGGGGTCTAGTCGCAATCTCCGAAACGTCTCGTAGGCCGTCAACCACCTAGCCTCTTGAATCTGCATTAGGTCTTCCAATTTGACACATTATACACGTTGATGGATAGCAAACAAACAACTTTTTGCACAAACGAAAAAGCACACTTTTCAATAATGTGAAGCAAAAGAATGTGCAATACAAATACGGTATCTAAAATGGACATATGGATTACACACGGTTGTAAAAAATGGACATACTGCAATGTGGAACTGTAA